>ML793564.1:130411-158821 GCA_009831015.1 Picea engelmannii
TGGACCCCACAATGCCTCTCAAATACCCTTGTACTCGCTCTAGCACCCATCTGGCTACTCTGGTCATCATAAACCTCTGCCCTGTGATGATGTCCCAAAGTGGGGACATTACATATAATCCCAAGGAAATGCCTTAGCATGTAATTGTGATAACTCAATCAACCTTTGTTTTTGTGGTGCTTCTAATTGAGGATTTATGTTGAGTGTTTTTTCTGGAAAGATTTATACATACATGATATTTGTTTCAGATGTGGTATACATATAGGATGGAATATATTGTAAATCTATTTGGATTGCATAGAAATACCATTCTTCCTCTATCATATTCATGATGTGATTAGCAGGTGAATAAGGATTAATGATAAGATCACAAATAAGATCATCTTCAGTATATTCTTTAAAGGAAAAATCATATTCAATCATAAAGACTTTGGGCCTAATGGTTAAGAACATGGGTTTCCTTCTAATAGGTCACAAGTTCAAATCCAAAGGGGGGTGGGGTATGTATACCTCCATATACTTTAGCAGTCAAATCGTTGTGTGAAGGGGGTCCCTTGTCCCGCAAACAAAGGGGTCTCATACACCAATTTGGTGTCTGGCTTGGTCGTGACCTTAAAATTAGATTATTATAGATTATCATCATCATCATTATCCCCACTGCCTACCCACATGGGTGTTTCATGAGAAAGACACAGTTTAGTTGGTGGATGCAATGTAAGTTTCTTTGTTTAAAGTGTCTTTGTAGAAGTTCCTCGAGAGATAGTCATATCTCCATATCTAAACCCAATAAAGGCATCAGTTGTGACCAACCAGAGCCTTCCTAAAATCAAGGGGTATACCCCAAGATTTGACTTGGGTTGTAGAACCATGAAATCAGTATGATATTCCTAGAAGTCTACAGAGACAACTACGTCTTCTAAATTTCCTTCAGCTTGTATAGTGGATCGATCTGCTAATTGGAGAACAATAGTGGTTTGTTGAATATTATTTAATTGAAGATTTTTCATTTTCGCCTTAGTCATGACATTTATGGAATCTCCCAGATCAATTAAAGTATTTGAAATACATATGTTATTAATGTGAACATCTACAATAGGACTTCATGGATATGTGTACCTAGTATGTTATAGCAAGATTTGCCTCACCCTATGCAATCTTGAGCAGAGGGCCTTATTCCATTTCCCTATGCAGACTTATCTTCCCTGTTGATAAAATCCAAAGACAATAATTAATATTTTTCCACATATATGCATCTTGCACACTATACAGCATGTGTATACGCAGGCTGCTCCACTACATCCCACATACATCGGGATTTGTGCCAGAAATGAAAACTAAATGTCGAGTTTCCATGTCACGACAGCAGATCTATGATCATTGGCCTTCCATATACTGGAAACATTCTGACTCGGCCCTTCAGTTCCATTTTGAAGGCTATAAATGGGACAATTCCGAGCTATGGAAAGAAAGAACGAATTCAACTTTGAGAGCAAAGTTACTCTGGAGAAATTATTTACTTCATATTGAATCTGCATCCCTTTGTCCTTTAAGTCTGAACATAGTGTTCAGCCCCCAAGCTCTTCCCTTATTGATGGAGAACCCCATTGTCTCCCTTCTATGATCTTGCCTTTGGTGGAGGATTGAAGTGGTAGAGGCCCAGTTGGAAGAAACTTAGTTTCTCAGTTATGAACCATACCGACACGGAAATCTATAATATTTTCACTTATGTTGATCATTTATTAATAGAAATACTCCTTTCTCATCCAATTGATATCTTGCAAATATATGAGTTATTATCCATGGGCGTATTTGTTATGTTTATTAATGGATTATGCTATCTAATGTGCTAACCTTTTATATTATCACCATATGCTTGCTTTGCCTGTTTGTTGAGAACTAGTTGGAGGTATATAGCTTTGAGTTCAAGTGCTCAATGGTGGACTTCATCGAACATCTGGACGAGGTAGGCCTCTTTATTACCTCGCTTGCATATTGGTTTATATAGCATGTTTCTGGGATAGAGTTTATTTTTGCAGTCATTTTCGTCAGTTGTGGTTTACCCTAGCCATAGAGAGATTTTCCTTACAACAAAATTGGCGACCATATTGGGGATTGAATCTTCTTTCTTACGGTTTGGAGTACTTTTCTCCTTAGATTGCTCTTGTTTATATTGTGATTCTTGTCGTATCATTGCTTGATAGTTCTTGTTCACTATGGGTCTGAGTTTCCAGCCTCTCTCACTTGGATGGCCTTGTTATGAATCATATCCGTGCCTTTTGCCTTGACAGCTACGTACATACGTTGGTTGTCTCACTGCAAGATGTGTATATATGCTTTGTTTGCCTGAACATTCGTGTACATCAGGTTGTCTTGCTTGTTTGTTGGGTCTGGTGGTTGTTGGGTGGGATTTGATGTTTTTTTAGTCTTCTTAGGTCTTTGTAGTGCCTGTTGAGTGCTTGTGGGATGACGGGAAACCCTCTTTTGGTTGAATTTTTGGGCGGAATCTTTCTCACCATATTTTCATTTTTTATTGTCCTTGTACACTGGGCTGGGTGTTTTGTTGCTTGGTATCATGCTTGAGTTATATTTTTCTGTACACTATAGGGTTATATATCCAATTGCTTTTTAGTCCATGCATTTTCAGTTTTGTTATATTGAAAATACAAACAAAAAAAAATAGGGCTTTTGCATTGCTTGGCATTTTTGTCTTTTGGAGTCTTTTTCTTTAGATTAGTACATATAGTGAAAGATTGCATTTTACTTCAGAATTGCATAGATGAATTTGAAAATTGCATTGGTTTTTAGAAGCATATCATTCATTGAAAGTTAAATTTAGGACTTTGCATTATTTTCATATTTAATTTTCTTCCAGAGTCATAACACCATGAGTTTCACTACCATACCTTTTTGAGTAATCACGGCAATTAAAATTAACGCTATAATTTAAAATTTGTTAGTCACGATTTTATTTTCTAGGGTGCATAAACTAGCCTAGGATTTAGTGCCTTGGAATTGGATTTTGTGAGTAAACTTCTCCAAGGCAATTAAATCAACATATGTGTCCCCGTCGGAGAGTGAAGAAATCCGTTGTATAATTGGTAATATCAGGAGGCTCCGCTCACACTGGAGTTAATCAAGAGGTCATGCAAAGTTGGTTGAAGGAATATCCCCCCAATACCTTCCTAGTGTAAGATATATTTCTGGGGATCTATTCATATCTGGGGATCTTGCTAATGCCTTTACCTCTGTGAGAGGTGGTAATTTCAAGGTTTTAGGCTTTGCTACCCTACCCATACGGTGGACGTGACTTACAAATGCTCACATGTGCATCGGTTATACAGTGGTTTATTAGTTGCTTGACTTAGGTGTCTCATAGGTTACTTGCAAGGGTTATTCTTCTGGTACCTTGGGTCAGATAAGGGTCAGACATCACACAACCTTTATGGAGGATTACCTCTCCGGGGGGATCTGACCGACTGGTTGTTAAGCCCACGAGGGCCCTTATAACTGATTTTTTTACCTCCAATATTTAGTAGGGAGTCTCAGGCCCCTCTTGGGTGAGACATACCTTCTTTAGGGAGGGAGACCACTCAGCCACTTTACCCTGTTTGTATGCATATTGGTAGTTTGACTTTTGGTGTGCTCTTTGATTACTAGTTGGCCTTAGGATATATTTTTTATCTTTAGAGTCTTAAGTCATCGTGGAGTCGGACCAGCCTCCCCACTGATCTCGTTGCTTGTTATAGTTACCACTAGATTTCACCTTCTAAAAGGTGTGGTACACACACATCGACTGTTCAAACTTGTGATTCTACAAGGATGAGTATTGAACCTAGTCTTGAGAACACTGGGAGCCCTTTGAATCCCATACCTACTATAATTAATGACACCCACTCCTGCAACCTCCATGGTTGTAGTGTTGGAGGAACCTATCATTACTATGGCTCGGCCTATAGTTAATTCTCAAGCTACTGCCTCGAACCCTTTTGGGTCTCTTGTCCACTCACCAAGATACAATGTTCAGTCCATCCCTATGGCTTCTAGTCCATTTTCTTATGGTATGCCCAACTTTACTTCGTATTTTTTGAACTCCATCCCAACTGTTGGCCTTAATGCTATCATTGGGCTTAGGGGCACTCCACCTCTTTACACTCTATTTTTGTTTGATGGATCTCAAATCCCTCAAACGACTCCTAATATGGGAGGCTTTCTTGCTTTTAACCCCAGGTCCAATCCTCCTACTTCTGGGTGGAATAATCAACCTAGCGGACAAGCTTCGACTCAAGTTCCATCCTACAACCCTACCTCCTCAGTGCAAATTCCAACCAATACTTTGGCATGGAGAATCCACCTCTATCCTCTAGATTCCCACCTGGAGGAGGTCAGTTTCACGCTTTGGGAAACCCACAACTTGGATCCAATCCGGTTGGGGGAAATTTATATAACCCTCAACAAAACATTCCTATTGGAATGATGCCCAACCAACATTTTATGGGTCAACTCGAAGGAGGGCCTTATAATCCTAGAAAGGGCCATGGTGTTTACCAGAACCCTGGATGGCTTGCAGTTCCTCAAGCACAGTCTTTCCCGGGAGCTTGCGGCAATATGTCGCAAACTCGTCTCCCTTTTCTGGCCACGCTTAATCTGCCAGACATCTCTAAGTTAATGAACGACCCAGTGAGTCATGATCCTACATGGCCCCTGGTCACCACCAATCTTCCTTTGGACATCTTGAAGTTCGAGGGTAAGAATGGAGAGGATCCTGGTGATCATGTCACTACCTTTCACCTATGGTGCTCATCGAATTCCCTTGATGACGATTCTGTTCGATTAAGATTATTTCAACGCACCCTCATCGGAGTTGTTGCGAAATGGTATATTGAGCTACCTAAGGGGGAATATGGGACTTTTAGTCAATTGGTGTTGGTTTTCCTTAACCACTTCCAGTTGTCCATTTGTTATGATGTTGGCCTAGAATTGTTGTCGACTTTACGCCAGGATACCGCCACTCATATCTCGGACCATATCCAGGAGTGGTGTAGATGGAAGAGGTTGATTAAGACCCATATACCCTGGGCCTTTATTTTAGAATGGTTCCTTAATTCTTTACACGCTCCTATCTCGAAGGACGTTGCTACTTTCGGGGTTACCACTGACGAATAGGCGATCTTTAGAGCCCAACAGTTAGACTTAATATATGCTCAGTCTAGGTTTTTATACCACCTTCTTCCAGACGCATCGCGGTCGAATTACAACCCTAGACAAAAGATCAGACCTCGTGTCGATGGCATTGTAGGTGTCACCAATGTAAAGTCTGTAGAATCGGTGACAAGCCATATGAAATATTTCTCTCTTAACCCATCTGCAGGAGGGCCAGCTTCCTTTGTGTCTTCCAACCTCACTCAGTCGACGGATGTACATTATGTGAAATTGTCGGCCAACCCAAATGGTAACTAGCAAATAGGAGGGAATAAGAAGAAAGGACGTAATACTCGTAAGGGTGGGAAATGGTAATAAAACCAAGGACAATGGTAATAATGAGAAGACGAATGATAATGTTGGAGAGGGAAAATGATAAAGACGTAAGGTGAAGTTTCCCTATAAGCTTTGCATAGATGATCACCTTACCCATTTATGCCCCAAACTTGTAGAAGCTATGAGGCTATTATCTCTACCGCCCGTTGTGCTGGCGAATCCATTCCCACATAATCAACACATGGCCTCAAGCTCCTCAAATTCTGGAAATGCGGCTGGTGGGAGTCAAAACCCGTTGTTACAAGATGAAAATCGTTTATGTATCAATATGGTCGATGCAAAAGTTGATGTAGCCACATGATCTCGATATTATATCTCTTCACAAGCTATTCCTAGTTTAGAATATCCTCCTCCTCCTCCGAAGATGACTTTACATATTGAGAAATCAGAGTCATCGCCTTGTATTCTGAAAGGAGTACTCAAGCGCTCTACCCATAATCCAAATGCTAAAGCTGCCCAGAACTACTTTATTGTTGAGGACTTAGGTCAAACCCCTTGTGTGATGTCATCTTTGGAGGTACTCCAAATGTTTCCTTCACAGAGGAATGCCTTACTCTTTGCTTTAGGAGCTTTAGAACCTGGTGGCTCAAAAGTTATCAAGTTTGATGTAAAATATGTGAAGCCTCGCTTGCCTTACCATGTGGCTTTCCAAATCCACGTGGAGTACTCAAAGTTTACCATCAAACATGAGGTTGTTGATGAAGGCGTTGCTACGTGTGTGATGGCCCTGATCTGTTGGAAAGCTCTTGGTTCTCTGACTCCTTCCAAGTCATCGAACATGTTGACTGCTTTTGACGGTCATTCCTTTCACCCTCACGATATTCTCCCTGCCTTTTCAGTCCAGTTAGGTGGGAAGACGGTATAGCTGGAAGTAGAGGTAGTTGATGCACCTATTGATTATAACTTGTTACTAGGACGCAATTGGACGTATGCCATGATCATCTTAGTATCGTATGTCTTTCGTACTCTTTGTTTTCCTCATGAAGGGAAGATCATGATGATCGATCAGTTATCCTTTTCATGCTCTATTTCTAATGCATCTATTGGATCGTCAATCCCTGTGATCGACAATTCTCAGTCGACAACTGAGAATATTGGTGTTGGAATGTATTCTTCCCTTATGGGTACTTTCAACTTCGCGGCACCGAGTCACCACGTTTACACCATGTCCAGTAGGCCCGTTTTGACATGGAGGTCCATTCCTTTCCGCACTTCCTATTTTAGTGATCCTTGGACCCTACCTTCCTCGACTTTGTCTTGTGAGGGTCAGCCACATACCGGCATTATATCACCAAACTTTGGTAGTCATGTTGGAGATGGGTCGACAACCTCTACTAGTCACGTTGAAGACCAGCAACCAGTCGCTGCAAGTCATGCTAGGGGCACAAGTCTAGTCATTTCTAGTCACATTTCACATACATCACCAACCTCTTCTAGTCATGTTGGGGATTCATCATCAACCTCTGCTAGTCATGTTGGGGATTCATCATCAACCTCTGCTAGTCATGTTGGGGATTCATCACCAACCTTTGCCAGTCATGTTGGGGATTTGCTACTAGCCTCTACAATTCATGCTAGGAGCATGTCACTAGCCACTGCAAGTCGTGCTGGGGGAATTCATATAATTGAGAAGCCTAGATGTGTAAGACATAAGCCCAATTTCCTTTGTAGGCTTTGCAAAGGGAGACTACCTTATCATTTGTGCCCTGCTACTGTTGTGGTACAAGAAGCGTGGTCCTTTCCCAGGGGCCCTTCGGGTTTTGATTCTTCTTTGGCTACCCAACCTTCTTTGGTTAATACAGCATTCATGTCGATGCAATATTCGGCTGACACTCCTCTTCCTTTATGGGTTGATGCATCCCTTGACCTTGTGGTCTCGCATCCTGTTCAACCAACAGTCGTGTCGATGCAATCTTCGACCGACACCACTTCTATTTTTGGAGGTGATGCATCTCCTGACCTTGTTGTCTCGCATCCTATTCAACCAATGCTTGAAGAAGTGGTCATGCCGATGCAATCTTAGGTCGATCCCACTCTTCTCTTGGAGAGTGACAAGCCTAAGGAAGTGACATTGTTGATGCAATCTTCGGTAAATCCCAGTCTTCTTTTGAAAGGTGATGTTTCCTTCGACCATGTCCTTAGCATTTCTAGTTCTGTACCTTCTTCACTAGGGATCATTCCACTCTCTTCAAGTATGCTCCCTCCAAGTCCTAGGGTGGTTTCCTTTTATTGGAATGATCTTGTAGAGCCTCGACTTCCTTCTTCTGCACCCTTCCAAATAAGGGTCATTCTTCGATATATTGTAGATAAGGTAACCTCTGCAAGTATTTTATCCTCCTTGACTTGGAAAGCTTTGGGTTTTCCCAAGCTTGTGTCAACACTTCATAAGTTGTTAACCTTTCACAGAAGTCTTTCACGGGAGCCTTGGCCTCCCCCATTACATGCTGCTTAGAACAACATCCATGAGTTTAATTTAAGTTATTTTCCAACTCATTTTCAAAAAGCGAAAAGATTGTTGAGTGATTTGTCCCTTTCACACTCGTTAAATTGGAATTGAAAGGTCGTGAGTCTTAGTTAATCTCTTTTCTGACTCGTTTTCGAAAAGCGAAAAGATTGTCGAGTGAAATTGTCTCTTTCACACTCATAAATTGGATTTGAAAAGATGTCTATTTGGAACAAGTTTATCCCTTTTTCACACCAAGTAGACTAAAAGACATAAAAAATGACATTTTTTGGCGTCAAGTTGTGATTGCATCTCATGCCCTTGCTTGCAGTATTGAGCCTATAGTTGGTTCTCACTTTGTGTTATAAACAGTTTACCTCAACAGTTTTGCATCCTCAACCAAGCAGAGACTTGTTTATATCCTTCACAATTTGACACCCTATACCTAGGAGGGAACATTCCCCCAAGTGTCCAGCTCCTGCATGCATTTCCCTGCATTGAGCATAGGTACGTTCCATTGTTGGAACTAGTTTTTCTTGCTTGCGACACTCATTTCCTCCTATGTATCATAGCATTCATTTGTCTATGAAAAAACAAAAAAAGATGGGCAGGAAGGGAGTATTATCTTATGTTGGAAGCAGTCCAGTCGCCTTTGAACAGAGCAAAAAGTTATTGAGTCCATTCATCATCATAGTTTTGGGATTATCATGGCCTTAGGAAGATGAGCTCGTTACAGAGTCTTCTCTACTGACTAGTTACTCTTCCAGTCCCTATAGAGAATTTCATTGATGCCTCCTGCATCTCATGATTTCATCATTGGTCTATGTTGTTGGAGTCCTCCATATGTCTCATGCTCTTGTTCAAAGGAAGTCTATCAACCTGTGTTGGCCACTCCTTAGAACTCTTGACTTTGCATGTTAGCCATACCCTCAGTTTGTCTCATAATCACATGATATTGTAAGTCCTATCATGCACCCTAGCCCTACTTTCATCATTGGTAGGTAACCGTGAACCCAATAGTCGACATTTCATCATTGGTCGTTGACTGGGTGGTTTCCCTTGTGTTCAACGGCAAGATATCTATTCACACATTGGGATTCATGCAGTGTCTTGGATGCCATTAGCCTTATTGGCAGTTTCCTCACCTTTGTTAGCAGTTTTCATCATTGGTTGTTATTCAAAGGGTCTTTTTCATGTACCGGTGGCACTTGGCACATGCAAAAGACGCACTGTGTTGTTGGTTCGTGAACATGTTCTTCGTCCGATTTCCACCAAATCATGAAGCTCCTTCTTTGTACCTCGTGCTAACTAATGAGAGATACCATAATTCTCTCCTTTTAGCGAGTCTCTTTCCATCGACTTCAGCTCATTTATTCTGGAAACGGGACTTAGAGTCTTATGAGTACCTCGAGGCTTGCAGCCATCAGTGGCGGGCTCTCTCGCCATCTACAGTTGGGAATACATCAATGTCTCCTGATCAATGGATTCTTCAAGTGTTCGACACCGACTCCTCTATTCACACTTGTAAGAATGTACTTGGTGCCTTGATACCTACTTTCATTATCAGTAGGTTGTCTCGCGTTTGTTAATGGTATACCTCAATGACCCATAATCAAACAATGTCTCATTGTGTTCAACCTCAACTCCTTTATTCACATGATGTAGACTTGCACCCTTGGCGGATTGCGTAGAAGACTTGAAGTCATCACTATGTGGCCGCAACTTTCCTAAGTTGTTTCTTCTTTTTCATTGGACCAGTACCTATATGACTTCAGTGATCATGGGAGATCAGATTGTACTCCATGGTATACAGATATCTTCAGATTGGTTTTGAGACTGGTTCTACTGGGCCTTGTTCGTGACTATGATAGCTATTGGCATGTAACCGCATTTGTATTTTCCTATTCATGGCCACGATCACTTTTTTGGTATATTTTTCACATGGATTTGAAGTGTAATTTTATTGGCAGCCATGTATGCAAAGTTAGTGAAGAATGTAACGAGCAACGCGTTCTTCCATATGGTCCCCTACCACTCCACTTCTGGGTTATTTATAATGTATTTTGGCCATCGCAGATACTCCTCTGACCTCACACATTAGGGGGCATCTGTTATAGAAAAATTTGCCTCACCCTATGCAATCTTTCACAGAGGGCATTATTCCATTTCCCTATGCAGACTTATCTTCCCTGTTGATAAAATACAAAGACAAAAATTAATATTTTTCCACATATATGCATCTTGCACACTATACATCATGTGTATACGTAGGATGCTCCACTACAACCCATGTACATCGGGATTTGTGCTAGAAAATGAAAATTAAATGTCAGTTTCCCATGTCACGACAAGAGATCTCTGATCCTTGGCCTTCCATATACTGGAAACGTTCTGAATCGGCCCTTCAATTCCATTTTGAATGCTATAAATGGGCCAATTCCGAGCTATGGAAAGAGATAAAGAATTCAACTTTGAGAGCAAAGTTACTCTGGAGAAATTATTTACTTCATTTTGAGTCTACATCCCTTTGTCCTTTAATTCTAAACATGGTGTTCAACCCCCAATCTCTTCCCTTATTGATGGAGAACCCCAATGTCTCCCTTCTATGAGCTTTCCTTTGGTGGAGGATTGAAGTGGTGGAGGCCCAACTGGAAGGAACTTAATTTCTTGGTTCTGAATCGTGCCGACACGGAAGTCTGTAATATTTTCACTTCTGTTGATCATTTATTAATAGAAATACTCATTTCCCATCCAATTGATATCTTGCAAATATATGATTTATTATCCATGGGCGTATTTGTTATGTTTATTAATGGATTATTCTATTTAATGTGCTAACCTTTTATATTATCACCATATGCTTTATTTGCTTGTCTGTTGAGAACTAGTTGCAGGTATATAGCTTTGAGTTCAAGTGCTCAACGGTGGACTTCATCGAACATCTGAACAAGGTAGGCCTCTTTCTTACCTCGCTTGCATATTGGTTTATATAGCATGTTTATGGGATAGAGTTGATTTCTGCAGTCATTTCTGTTTGTTGTGGTTTACCCTAGCCATAGCGAGATTTTCCTCGTAACATATTAGTAAGAATGTTTCCAAGCATCAAGTCAACTAAATGACCAATTACTTGAAATGTTGGAGGAATTTTTATTTTTTCTCCCTGGTTACCTCAAACATAATTCTCTAATAGCTCTAGCATATATAGGTACATATTTTATGGCTTGGAACAATGGAATTTTAACACATACATTTTTCATTTCCCCAAGAAAATCAAATTCGGGTTGTTTAATAGATTTCTCAATATTTAACCTTTCAGGATACGAGGGAATGTGGATTTGATTGTTCTGGGGAAATGGATTGATCTACTAAGGAAGGATTATCAATTGGATAATTTGATTCAACAACAGAGTCCTCATCAAATTGTTCCAAAATGATAGCAGAAGTTGGATTATCTGATTTAACAACTTTATCCCCGACATCTTGTTCCACAATGACGAGAGAAGTTGTATTAACTAATTTCCTTGATCGGACATGAATATCTTGTAGATATACAACAGAGATAATATAGGTTGGATAACTGGGTAACTCGGTGTTGTAAGTCGGTTGATTTATGTTATTGTTCAAGTTAGGAATGAATTAGGCAAGAGTTTGAGTTGGCCTTTGGGGTGGTTGGGTTGGCGGAAATTGTAATTTTTGTTGAGGTTGTGCCTATTGAAATGAAAGTTGTGGCTGAGGATAAAACTATTGTGGGTTTTGTTGTGGCATATTTCCATAAGGGAAATATCCTTGCCAAGATAGGTTTTTTTCCTTAGGGGATCCATTGTAGCCATGGTGTTGGTGGATACCAATTGAAAAAAGGGTTTTGCAAGTATTTTTGGTTAGCCCATAATGCATTATATAATTAAGAAGAATTTGGATTTATATCTAGTGGATGATTTGGTGAGGGTCTCTTTTGGTTTATGATACAAAATTTCTCAACTCCCTCACTTGCTCCTTGATAAACTACTTTACTTCCAGGCAATGAAAGGCAATACTTATATCATGGTTCTGCTCACAGATAGCATAGATTCCTATATTATCTAAGGGGCACTCATGTAAGGGATGTTTCTTGCAACATTTTGGACAAAATGTATCCAATGGTAATGCTTCTTCTTCTTGTTTCTTCTTTATTTTCATGGTATCTAGTTGGGAACTCGAAGAACTAAGGATGTTAGTTTTAAAAGTATCTAACAAATTCCCAATTTCAACTCAAGTAATTGCACCCCTTGAGGGTTTATTAATACTTTAAAGGCTTTCTTGAGACCCACTTCCTTGTTTATTACTACCTCTTGATATAGTTTACATAACTCACAAACAATATTATATGGTATTGCAAAAACATCTCCAACCCCCATCAAATTTAAGACATTTAGATACCTTTAAGAAAAAACGTCTCCAGTTTGTTTGGGTCTAATTTATGTTGGTTGGATTGTCTAATATTATATTGGAATCTTTCGACGTAGTCGTTGAGACTCTCTTCTTCCTTTTGATCCATCTTGAAGATTTATCCTCATAAATCTCTAGCTTGGCAATAATCTTGATATTTTTAAAGGAATGCTTGTCTCATACCTTCCCAATTTTGTATATAAATTCCACCCAACCCCATGAACCAGCATAAATCTGAATCTTTTAGGGTAGTTGGAAACAATTTTAATTTATGGGCATCGGATGAATAGTCATAACTATGCCATAAGACATCAAACTAAAAAAAAAAATGTGTTTGGATCCTCACTACTTAACCCATGGAAATGGGGTAGAGCAACATGTGGGATGTTTTTCATTTGGGTCGTAGCGTCTATATATTGAATGGGAAATTCAAATGTGATAGGATTTTGTGGAACGGATCCTTCTCCTTCTCCTTCTCCTTCTCCTTCAACCATGAAGTATAAGGGATTTTTCTAAAACTCCATAGGTCCTCCAAAGGCTAGGGATTCTTCTAAGGTAGATGAAATAGAATATTCACACTTATGACTGTGTATTTTAGGAGGATTTAGGTCAGCATAAGATGTGGAGTTTTCTTCAAGATTGGATGCCACCTCCTCAACAAGAGATTTTTGTTCACTTGTGGAAGTACTTCCTCTTATTCCCCCTCTTTGTGCCAATGTGTTAGTTGCATGGGTGGCTCTTATTGTACTACAGAAATGTCCTCTTGAATATCTTACCCTATTCATGCATCCTAAACTATCATGATTTAAAATTTATTGGAATAGAGACTCACCACAAAATATTATGGTGAATGTGACAAGCTTTTACATTATAGAGATTCTATAGTGAACTCGTCTTTGCCTCTTATTGTCTCTATTCCCCTGCATTCATTCCTATATGCATTTAAAATTAATGTTACAAGGTTCATAAATCAATTTAAAATAAATATTCTTAACTCTTTAGTGTTTACCCGGCAACGACGCCAAAAATGGTAGATCTAAAATATGTTTCTTAAAAGACAACTATTCTATGGCTTCATTTATTTATCAATCCCTGGGTTTGTCTCAAACTTATGAAGCACTAGTGATCTATACACAAAACTAAGACTCTGTAAATTGATTGGTCTCTTGTAGCATGCCTAATCAAAAGACAAATTATCATATTCAAAAGAAAACTAAGTCATAGAAAGGAAGACTGAAATTAAAGATAACTACTCTGATTGCATTTGGTTTGAATGGTGGATACTCTTTACTTTAGGGTTGTTCCCTCATAAGTTATATTTTATGAAACGCAAATCTACAATCATTTCATTGTGAAATCAAATATGAAAATAACTCCATTCAAATACATACATATAATGTTGTAAAACTAATCTAGTAGCAATGAAAACAGACCTGTGTGAAAAAAATGTTTATAAAAAAAAATAGGTAGAGTATAAACGGAGTATTATAGTTAATTTGAAATGAACAAATATGAACACAATTATCTACAACAAACAAACTTGGCTTTGTACCTCTTGAAGTAGGCCCAACTCCAAAAAGTCTCAACAAACAATACAACTCTCAACTACAACATGCTTTTAACAATAACTCATAGAAACACAAGGAAATTGTATGTATTCAAACACTAAAAGTGTTTACAAAGTATTTATATCAATCTCTCCATTCTATATCTATGTATCCAAACACGAGAGAAATGTTATGTATATATAGTTGCAGACTGGAATTTGTTCTTAACAACTTAAAAACTAAAACATTTATAAAACCCTAATGCTATGGAGAAAATAACCAATTGTTCATTACAAACATTAGAGTTGTCGCACTTGTTGGAATACTGAAGGGGGGAGGGGGTGAATCAGTGTGAGCACTTTTACCACTTTTAACCAAAATATATAATATTCAACTTAATCGAAATTATATCATCAGTATATCATCAATATATCATGAGCATATAAACATAAGCAACATCACATCAAGTACACAGTACACCATAATTTACGTGGAAACCCAAATGGGAGAAAACTACAGAATGTTTTCTTATATATCAATAGAATACATTCATTGGAAGCACCAACTGGAAGGAGGCACCAACCTAAAGGAAGCTACAACTCCCTAAATTCTTTGGCTCCAACCAGAAGGAGGCTACAACCCCCTGATTCTCAAGGTCCAACTCGAAGGAATCTCCAACTCCCTGTGTTCTCCAGCACCAACCAGAAGGAGGCTACAACCCCCTTTCCTTTCCCCATCTTGCCACCCTAAAATATAAGTGTAGACCAATTGTCACTACCACAATCACTACCATTGTCACTGACCAACATGTTCAACTTGTCATTGTCACTTATACTCAACCAAATCCTCTCACATGGATCATATACCAAGTACACCTCTCAACTAGATGTCCAACATCACCAACACATGCCTCAACCAAGCATGTACCAAACCATCAACATGTACCCTACCAAGCATCAACTGTGTCACACAACCTGTATGACAAGACATGCATCAACCATGCACCAACACTTGTACAACAACAAGTGCATCAACCATACACCAACACTGATACCATGTACCCCAATGATCAATCATGTACATCAATCATCAACCATCGACCATGTACATCAATAATCAACTGTGTACCAACATATGCATCAATGTATAAACCAAAACCTCAAGCATGCATCATAATCAACCAAGATCATATACCAAGTATATGCCTCAAGTATATTCCAATATCACAAAGATGTGCCTCTAACAATAAACCATAACAACCATATACAATGTACCAAGGATATGTCTCAACCATAACACCAAAGCATGAACCTCAACCATATGCAACCATAAACCAAAAGGGGCATCCAAGATATGCCTTAAGCATGAGCCATACCATCCATGAAATAAGTCTAATGAACTATCACATCAACCATGTATCAAACCCCCATTGTTATGCAGACTCAGCTTGTACCAATTTCTTCAACAATACAACTCAACCAAACTTCCTCATACATGAACCACGTGATATGATTCACACATGTACAACAAGATATGTCATAAACCATGTATTAAACAACTACCAAAACTCTCAATATGTGCATCAAGCATAAACCATAATCTCCAAAATATCACCAAGCCATGCCACCAATATGAGCCATAACATTACCAAGATATAACCCTCAAAACTTACATAATGACATTCCTCATAACCTATGACAACCCTGTTTCATAATCATACCTTGTTGTAACCTGTAACAAGCATCCCCTTTACTTTACCTCATCCTTGCTACCTCATGTTTGCCAATAGATCAAGTTTTCACTAGATAGATATTCAATGAACTTGTGTGTAAGAATGAGAGACTCTTAATGTGTATTTATACCCTTCCATTTAACTACTTTTCAACCACCTTACCCTTAATTAATTTATTGTTGTAACCACTTTACCCTTAATTAATTTCTTGTTACAATTGTTTTACCCTTTAACTGTTTTACCCCTTTTCTTAATTTTAGGGTAGTAATTGTTTAACCCTTTTTCCTAATTTTAGGGTCAATTGTTTTACCTTTTTTTCCTAATTTTAAGGTCATAATTGTTTTACCCTTTTTCCTAATTTTAGAGTCATAAGTGTTTTACCCTTTTTCCTCATTTTAGGGTCATAACTGTGTTACCCTTTTTCCTCATTTTAGGGTCATAATTGTTTTACCCTTTTTCTTAACTTTAGGGTCAACCTGTACTTTCTTGTTGCAACTACTTTACCCATAATTAGTAAACTCATAATTTATTTGTTACCTCTACTTTACCCATAATTCACTTCTCGTTGACCTTCTAGAATATTCTAGATTATTCTTGAAGGTCCTCCAATCTTTACAAAGCCATATCTCCTCAACCATGAGCCACATGACGTACCACCTATCACTGGAAATGGCATGACGGGTATGATACATCTATGATAGTCTTACTTACAAATACACTAACCTTCATGTCTTTATTCCTTGATCAACTGCGGGTTCCATGATCATAGCTTTGGGGCTACATGTAGACTTCATCAAATGCACCCAACACATATGTTGACATCAACCACTCCATCAATGAAAACTAACTATCCATCTATCTCAACCACATCTCTAGGGCTTCCAGACTTCTCCAAGGGTTGACGTCAATGACAACCAACTATCCAAACCAATTGTCCAACAATCTCCCCCTTTGGCATTGATGGAAACATCGATGGCAACACTAATGCTCCAACAATCATGGTCCCCTTATGACCATTGCTCCTCATCAATGTTTTCCACTCTCCCCCTTTGACATCAATGGCAAACGGTATCTCTCCCTGGATCTACTTCCCATGTCTTCATGCTTCCATTTTTTCTCTTTGTTTCCATGCCTTAGTTATTTTTTTTCACATGTTTCTTTCCTCGTGTTCCTCTTCTCTTGTGACTTTTCCTGAAAGTATAATTTCCTTGAATAAACCTTCTCGGACTTCATGCGCTTAACTCTTCTGGTCTTTCTCTTTCTCTCCCTTTGACATCATGGGAAAAAGGATAAATCCCCTTGTCGGTATGTCTCCCCCTGTTTGTATGCTACTAATCTTCCTTTTTGAATCTCTTGATGATTTCTCTTCCCTTGACTTCTCTGCAAGATTTTGTGTAGATCAATGTAGGGTTACCTGTAAATGTTTCCTTTCCTCTATTCCAGTGTTGCTTATTATCCATCGGTGCTTCCTCTTGTAACATTCTTACATATATAAAAAGCATTCAAAATTTATTGACTTCAAATATTCATGGCCTGTCATGTTCATTGTCTAGATATAAATGACCATATTGTTCAACAATGTCCCTCTGATGATATAGCTTCTTTTGAAGGTTTCTCTTTCCATGATTTGTTGTGCCTTTGACTACTTATCTTTCTATGACCAACTGATTCTAATTGATTCCACTGATTCCAACTGTAGATGAATTGCATGTTATCTATACATGTTAAGTATCAATCTTTGTCCATAGGTTGCAAACTGTCCATAACTGCTATGCATATTCTCTGACCCATGTTTTTTGTACCTACTAAATATCCATCTATGTCCATTATTTGTTGCTCAATTGTCCACAATGTTGACCCATCTATTAATGTACTATTATGAAGGATTCACGGCTACAATTGATCATCACATATTCCTATTTCTCAAATTGAATCAAATGTGTCCATTGGTCTTCTTTATCTGCAAGTCAAACTCTGCATCTATGGAACAACCTGTACTCAATATATCCCTGCTTGAATACATACATGGAATACAATCATAAACTTATGCCTATGTAACTGCCAATTGATACATGTGTGGGAACACTAATTCTCAATCAATCAATTTCTCACATTGTACTTATGCTACCTGACTACTCTGAATATGTCTATGCAAGTACTTCAAACTGCTTGAAGAATGGTTCTATGATCTATAGAGCTACTACACTTGCTCCCCCTATTCAATATGCATATTTACTGTGAGTCTCCAAGCTGGGTGGCTCAAAAAAATACTCACTTTGATGCAGAGTAATCTTCCTCTTCATCTGTAAACTCATCATCTTTCTGAGCTCTGACTTCTTCCCTTTTCAATGAGAAATGATAGTGGCTAATAGTTGCTCTCTCTCGGAATTTCCTCTAACTCACCTTGAATTAACAATAGATTGTTTTCATGGTTTTTTCTTTAAAACTGAGAGAAATAAACTCTGGGTTAAGGAAGGCAGGGATACACTGCTCAGTTTTATGTCACCACACCATGGTCATCAAAGTTTTGGAAAGGTAGGGAGTGCAATTCCCCTTATTTCCAGCAGATCTTAAGATGAATGAATGATGATATAGTGAATAGAAGAGGCTAATGCAGAGGAATTTGAATACAAAATATAGCACTAACCAATCCAAGTAAAACACAACACTGAGATAGGGGATTTGTAGTGTAGTTTTAGCAGCGACTTTCTGTAGCACAGTATGCACACAAGGGCCAAGTGAATGAACAAGTATTCAAGCTTCAGAAGCAAAATGGCTTGACCTCTAGAATAGGTGAAATTTAGGTGGAAAATGGCTATGAAGTCTGTGGGAGAAAATCTACAGATGAAAATGGATGAGAGAGGAAGTAGTCTGCAACGTCGGGTGCTACCAAAAGCTAAGGTAGGGGTGTCTCAAGACTTTTCCATGCAATTGAGAGGACTCACGGAATACCTAGAGATTGTGACTGATAATGGAGGATCTGCAACAAGTTACAAAACTGATACGTCCACCTCATCCTCCAATTTAGCTTTGATAGTTGATCCTGTAGCGCAGTCTACAGCTGGTATAAGCTAGTGATTGTAGCAGTGTCGAGCTTGAGAGAAAATCCAAATGCTTAAACCATTAGCAAGCTTCATAAATGAGCAAATCTCAATATTCTCTTATAATGAACAAGGGCGCTGAAAACTAGAGAAATCATTACCTCATCTTATTATGAGAAATAATGGAAAATATCAAAGGACAAAGGTGCGTTAAGGAAACTCTTAGTGATTTGGCAGTGCCTTTTTCAAAAATTTGATTTGACCCCCCTTTAATGGACATAGGGACAGCATGGAAAGGATAAAGAGTATGAATGGATGGAGTGATGTGTCAAGTCATTTGCATCATGGGGTCGGTTATGCTTTATGTCAAGTCAAGAGGTGAGTCGAAACCATAAACCATAGAATGACCCGAGCATTAAAATCTATTTGTGGGCCAAAAATGAGCCAAAACCACAAGTCTTTATTTGTTCAAACTAACCTAAGAAAATCACATAAAGAAAAATAAAGCAAACCTAAAGTATAAAGGATAAAAAAAATAAACATAAGGGATAAAAGACCCAAGGCAATTTCATGTGATAACATTGGCTCCATGGGGGATGGCATGCTCCCTATGAGCTGCCAAGAACAAGCAGTTTCAGTGCCTTATCCTAGGGCTATGGCGTCACTTATTTAATCAGAAATAAAACAAAAATGATATTTACAATGAAATGAAAAGCCACTCGTGGCTTAAAAAAAATACTTTTTCAGAAAGTGCCCATTGACAGGGCCACCAAAAACTTCAGAGTCCTCCAAATTTTCCAACTTATAAGTGTTATTTGAAAATACCTCAGAAATTTTGAAGGGACCAATCCACAAGGCTTCAAATTTATCATGCTTGACTTTGTCTTTCTTGGGTCCATCTCGCTTGACCACTAGATCTCCCAGATGGAAATCTTCTTTGCTTACCTTCTTGTCAAAGGCTTGCTTGATCTTTTGTTGATGGTTTTGTGCTTTGTCCAGCAGTTGCTCCCTATTCTATTGCACTTCTACCAATTTTTGTATTCCTCTGATCATATCATTAGGTTTTCCTTGGTAGTCACATCGTCATTTTCAGTTGAACCTTTAACCTTTACAACAACATCATTCATGTCGAACAATCTCTCCAAAGGAACTAGTCCTTTTGGAATATGGTTACTAGGCAACTGAACAGTATGATGGTTAATAATTTTATTTAGAAAAACATCAACATGAAGGCTATTTTCAATATCATGATCTTGATCAACATGTAAGGCAGAAAACTCATCCATGGTCTTAAGAAACCTTTTAATCTCAAGTTCATCCTCAAAAACCTTCCAATATTTGACATTGTCATATGTAGAGGGTTTATACTTCACTTCTACATCATATTTGAGTTTAGGTGGCAAAGGGACTCTAAAATTACTTGTTGAAACAACCAAAGAATATGCCATGGTGTTTGCCTCTCTTGGAACAAATGAGATATTAAAATCTAAGAAGAAAATGTCAACAAGATCCCAAACTTCATTTCTGTAAGTCCTTAGCCTGGGTGTTTAGATTGATATAGATTTTGTATTTGATGGATAATTAATTCAGCATCTCCAAACACTGCTAGCTCTTCAATCCCGATGTCTTTGGCATCCCTCAAACCCAAAACAAGAGCTTCATATTCTGCCACATTGTTTGTAGTTTCAAATTCAAGCTTGTAGGACAAAGATATGATCTCTTGAGTAGGGGAAACAAAGACTACTCCAGCACCAACACCTTCCTTAGAAGAGGCTCCATAAAAAAACATCTTCGAAACAGAGGTATTTGGAGGAGAATCTTCACAAAAGGTAATGGATTGTTTTTTGATTTAAAGAGGAGCTTGAGGAGCATCAGTGAGTTGCAATATACTAGATCCTAAATCAGTATCAAGTGAAAAAATAGGATGGTTGGTGGGGTTTGTTTCATCATTGATGATGTAGGCTAATTGAGCCTCCCTGTAAAGTCTTCTATGTTCTCCCCCAAACACAGGAATGGTGGCATATGTAAGGTCCATATGCAAGGTTCCCCCTAGTCTTTTTATCCAAGCTCTTGACAAGATCATACCAAACTTAGGGGGGGGACATAAGCCACCACAATATCCATGACCACACTTTTCATGGGCAACTAAAACAATGTCACAACCAGATCTTTGATAACCCCGAGACACTTCACTTTCCTAGAGTCAAAAGAGTATAAGTCATGGTATGTTTTTGTAATTTCCAACCCAAACTCATCCATGATTGTTTTTGGCATGATATTGTGAGATGCCCCTGAGTCCATCAAACAATTGTGCAACACTTTATCGTGAATGTTCAATGATGTATAGAAAGGAGGGGATGAATCATCTATATATTCTATCAAAGGTCCTAGGATGGCAGCTGGTTTTTCATCTTGAAGGTTGACTGAATCAGTGGAATTGGAGGAAGGTTCGGGTTGCAGCATTTTGGAAAGATATATTTTGAATTCCTCATTTTTTATCAGCTCCAAAAAAGGTACAGGGATTTTGATTTTTTGAATCTCACTTTCAAAGTTGAAGGAAGATGGACATTTCAAAATCTCCTTAACTCCTGGGGTAGGATTCTTAACCAATGCTTGAGGGATTTGTGCATATTTTTCTTTGCTTCCAGCTACCACAGCCTTAGCAGAATTTTCTTCTTTAGAGGGTTGATCAGAAGTGTCAGTCTTTCCCTCTTTCTTTTTGGACCTTAGGTTGTATCTATTTTGATTATGATTTGTTTTTTCTCCTTTGTTCAATTCATTTAAATGACTATCCATGAGAGACTCTTCATATGCAGATTGGGTCAAATGAGGGGAAGAAGAGGTGTCACCAAGACAATGAATTTCAGGATCAGTTTCTTCATCCTCTCCTTCTTCATCAACAACAAGGTTGTTTTGGAGAGGGGTTTGAATTTTTTTATCATCCCTATCTCTATTTCTTGGATCCCTTTGGAGGACCTGGGGGGAATTATTTGGTCTTTTGAAATTACCTCTATTGTCAGCATTTTGTGTGTTCCTATAGGTTTGTTTTCCTTCAATTTTTAACTTCTCTATTTCAGCAAAAAGTGATTTTCCCAATTTTGTAAGTTCATCAACTTGAGGATGGATAACAAAGGAATCAGAGGTTTAGGCTTCAACTCTAGTTTTTCTCTTATCCCTATCATATTTTCTCCTAAGTTTGTCAGCTGCCACTATGTTATATTCTACTTCTAAGGATGCATCTTGCATATGAGCTAAGGAGGTAGATCTTCTTTCTCTCGGTAGAAGGAAAAACTCAGGGTCAAAAGCACTAGCATAGGTGATCTTCGCAGAGGTTTATGTTGTCTTTATTTCAGTGGGAATATTGTTGTACATTTTATTGAATCTCTTGGAGAAGTCAGAAATAGATTCTCCCTCTTTCCTCTTAAGGGATCCAAATTATGTGATATAATAAAGAAAATCTTTTTTATCCCCCCACTGTCTCAAGAAAGCATCATCTAAAGCTTCAATCCCAGCAATAGATCTAGGAGTCAAACCCCTAAACCATTTACTAGCCTCACCATCAAGGCTATGTACAAAGACTCTCATCGATAAATCTTCATTCTCAATGTCAAGGTTGTCTACATAACTATAAAACGCAGTAAGGTTTTCTTCAGTAGTTATGTCTTCCTCCCCTGTGAACTTGGGCATGTACTTAAGGTAGTCTCTAGCAGGAAGAGCATTCATAGGCTAAGGTAAGATAAGAGGGGGATACCTATCAGCCACTGTGGCATCCATCCTATTTATATGAGTATTACCACCTGCCATTTGGTTATGACCTATAGGAGAACAAGGGGGAGATGGAGTTTTGACAGCTGCAACTACAGTTTGGGTTTGAGGGGAAAGAGGAAACTTGGATGAGGATGGAGAGGTCTTAGATTTTAGAGGAAGAGTTTGAGCCTTTGGGGAAAATGAAATAGGGTCCAAGGAAGAATAGGTTTCCTCTTTTTTAGTCTCAGTAACTTTGATAGGAGGAGTAGGAAAACCCAAAGTAGGGAAATCTTCAAGACTCTCAAGTCTGAACCACTTTTCAATGTCAAGGGAAACAAGGGTTTCAAAACTTTCTTCTTTTATTTAAGGGCTAAAAGATGTATATTAAATAGAGAAATTTTCAAAATCTAGACTTCTAAAAACTTCGACAAACGGTAAAATAGGAGGGTTAGATATGGCTACTAGAGTTTTAAAAGTAGAATCATATGAATGACCAGAAGTACCTGGTATAGAAGCTGAAAAGCCTTCTTGAGAAGTCTTTCTTCTTTTGAGAATCTTCTCTGGGTCAGCTTCGGGTGTTTCCAATGGTAGATGTGGAGTAGACCTCATGTGTCTTCCTTTGGGAGCCATAACTGAAACAATGGAGTCGCCAGGTGCAAGCTGAAATCTTCAATGTACTGAATTCTAATGCACCTTCAGAATCAGAATGCTTTGTCGTTCAATCCCAGGGAAATGTCTTCAATTCGTTTCCCGACAACGGCGCCAAGAATGTTAGCACTAAGAATCGACCTCAGATTGCAAAGAGGATAAGCCCAGTACCCATCAAAGTATGTGTAAATGTAAATGAGTGATTAAAGGTCAAATGGACAAGACTCGGAATAATAATGTTTTAACTCAAAAATATGGGCTAGCATGCATAAGCAAA
Organism: Picea engelmannii; assembly: GCA_009831015.1. Lineage (NCBI taxonomy): Eukaryota > Viridiplantae > Streptophyta > Pinopsida > Pinales > Pinaceae > Picea > Picea engelmannii. The sequence continues at coordinate 153,807 of ML793564.1, forward strand.
TGAGTTCTTGATTAGCGTTAGTCAGTGAATGAGAGTAAAAGTGAATAGGAGGGAGACTTAGTGAGGGAGGTGTAAATGTCTTCTATTGACATCAGGTCTTCAAGCAACCCAAGGAGGAAAAACTCAAACATAAGAACTTCTTGAATTAAAAGTTAAAGAACATTGAAGAACATCATAGCAGTATTATAATCATACATTCATCATAACAAAACCATAACAATCTCATATGGATCATCCTATCATGAGTACTTCAGCATAAGAGGCAACAATATGATATAAAGAGAAACTAACTTCTATTAATCAAAAATTGTCAAGTCCAATACATAACCAGAGAATAGTCTACTTAGTCAAAAATATTACAATCAGGGAGCCCATTTCAACCATTCGAACCTCACTAATCATTTAGAATATGTATTTATAACCAAAAAGGAAAGGCAACAACTAGAAGTGCGAGCTAGCCTCCCTCCCCTAGGATTCTCTAAAACAGTTACCATTCTAACCCTGTGCTAACAGCTCTTAACAAACTGCTACAAATTAGGAACCATGTTAACATAGTTACCAACTTAACAAATATTATAACTCTGTTATAATATAACATTGTTATATTATAACAATGTAATATTATAACATTGTAGCATTATTAACAATGTTATATAGTTACATATTTATTTTCAAAAAAAACATTTAAATAAATTTGTAGCTTAGGTAATATTAGTGTTTTTGTTAATTTTTTTTATTTTAGATGGTTTTTTAAAAATATTTTATTGAATTTTGATTATTTTTCAGTTTTTGTTTTCTCATTTTATTTTTAATTTTTTAAGTTTGAAGGGATTTTTTGCTCTTCTTTTTAACCAAAAAACGTATTTTTGTCTTTTAAATTATTGTTTTTGGGGGAAATTTTAAATTTTTTTCATTTCTTTCTAGTTTTTCTTTGTTTTTCACCATTTTGTTAGGTCATAAAATTTCTTAGCTCATATGTTCTGAATATGGTCAATATAACAATATTTTTAAGAAATTATTTATGTTTCATTCAACGTAACTTGTATTTACTGTTTTATTATTAAAAGTAAAAAATTATTAAAAAGTGACGTTGAATTTTTAAAGTATATTGTGATATCTTCATGGCATTATGTATTACCTTGTGCTTTGCGTGATAATAACAATTAAAAAGTAAACATTTAAGGGTTTCTTTTACGATTTTGTTTATAGTAATAATGCGTTCTTTTACCACATTATAAAAATGTGTCATTTTCATACCCTAATTTTAGAATGGGTGCTACCGATAGCAGTACTTTTCAATTTGATGGTTGATTTTGAGGTTTTGGTTTGAATGGTACCAAGTGATAAAAATACGATTTCAAATGATCTCAAAATTTAACGTTTTGAAAAGAAAAGAAAAAATAATCAAAAACATTTTATTTGTTTTTAGGTGTTGATTTTAAGGTTTTTTTAAGCTACTGTCTAAGTTTTGAAGCCCGTGTTTGAAAAATGTTGTAGTTTTGACCCCATTTTAAAACATGGTGCTACCGGCAGCACCACTTTTTGAATTGGGGGTTGATTTTGATGTTTTTTAAGCAAAAATATGGATTTTTTGGGCTAGAGTTCTCGTTTCGAAGTCACAATTATCATTAAGTTGGTAACTATGTTTGTTGGCAACCACTCCAACAAGAATTAAATAACATGTCTCCCTTTAGGCTCATTCCTTTTCATTTCCAAGTGTCCTCCAGGGGTTGTATGTTGCCACCTATGATTTTCGCTTCTCTCCACATCATCAACCATCCAAAGGGGTCATGAACTCGAATCCCTTGACTGCAAGGGCCAGTTCGTAGCGCCATTCAGTAGTGCATTGGGTAGCCAATTTTGTAGCGCCCTTTGCAAAACAACTCAGCAGATTTCATAGCGCCTCCTCCAAAACAGGTCTGCAGCTTTCGTAGCACAAATCATGTGTAATGATCGTGTGGAATTTCGTAGTGCCCCTCTTGAAATAGCTTCTGCAGATTTGGTAGTGCCACAACTCAAATGGTCCTGCAGATTTGGTAGCACCACTCATCAAACCAGTTCTGCAAAATCGGTAGCACCACCGTTGAATTGTAGCTAGGAGATTTCGTAGCAAATTAGGTAGCGAAATTGTAGAACATACTATATACACGATTCTGCAGCGCCATGGCGCTACAAAATGTCTGTGTTTTTTTCTGTGTGATGAGACCAATCCTTCAAAAAACAAAAAACTTAGCTGATGGACTAGGAGCATGTAGATGCTTGTATAGGTGGAAAAAATAAACTTCCTTGATCACTTTACTCTTGCAAAAAGAGAACACCCACAAAAATGGATCTTATATCCCCCAACTACTTCATCAACCTAACACTCCTCCTTGTTGCAAGAGAGTTTCCCTCTATCATGGCAGCATGTTTTTCCTTTGTAGGGATACTCTTCTTGACTGCAGGTGTATTTTTCTTGATTATTGGTTCATTTCTTTCAATTGTAGCTTGTACCAGACCATTTAAGTTCCTCTAGGACAATTCATCCTTGAAATGTTGCAATTCTTCCTTGAGCTTTCTATTTTTGAGACTGAAAGCCTCTGTTTTGCCTATAGAGGTTCTTAAGTTGCTTATGGAGAGGCAGGGCTCTTCTTGCTAAAAAAAAATCCAGATCAAAGGTGTTACTATAAATATCCATGAGCTCTTTCATCTTAATTCTCCCAGACAAACTTTCTTCTTTCAAATGCGAAACCTCCTTCCTAGCCTCCTTGAGTTGTCTGATCAATATTTTGAAAGTGTGATTACTAGGTGGAGTGATGATGTTGATAACCTCAACAAGTTTCTCAATGGATTTACCTTTATATTTTTGTTGCACAGGGCTCTTTCTATCACCCCAATAGGCTTCTCAATGCCTTTACCTTTATCTTTCTCCTTTCTTAGAAGTGAAACCTTGGGTATAACTTCTAATTTAACAACCTCCTTAAGGGTTAATGATCTAGTAAAAGGATTCATGATTTTGATCTTATTTATTGGAGCAGGTGAAGAGAAATGCAACTTCCTTCCCCTCTTGGTTGTGGCTTTGGTGGATGAAGGGATTTATTCCAATTCAGGGGCGGGAGGAGGTGAAAAATCTCTCTGTGGAGAGAGATGAACCTCCCTCTCTTCTTCTTCAATTTCCTTGATGACTTCTTTGCTTTGAGTAGTGGGATTGCCTTTTCTTTTCCTTCTTGTTCCTACTGGAGCAACACTACTAGATGGCAAATGGATATGCATATTAGACTGAGGGGTAGAGGCTATATCCAATTGCATGTGGGCAGAGACAATGAATTGTTCCCAAGGAATGGTCCTCTTCTTCAACTCTTCCATTACCAACATCCTGGTCAACCCAGAGTGAAAGACAGTAGTGTCCACAGCCTTGGACTTGGCTTGGAATCTATCAGAAATCTTCCCCATGCTCCTCAAAAGGTAGAAAGGGATATTCATTCTAGATTTACCAGTATAATGTAGCAAGAGCCTTATACGGTACTAGTATAACATGTTAAACCCTCCCTCACATGTAAAGTATCTCTAGATGATCTTCAACATTTTATAAAAACCTTCAACTAGGTGGCTTCTAGGCACTCCCTTGGACAAATTATATGTTTGATAGTCTAGTTTGAGAAATTCCTCAGAGAAGGAATCATTTAGGATCATGGATTTAAAACACATCTCACCAGTATTAGGAATCCCAGTGGTTGTTGCAATAGAGGCTTCAGATATCTCAAACTCAAGGTTTCCCACCTTAGTCTTAATGCCATCAAAATGTAATGCAAACTCCCTTGCTACTTCAAGGTGTCCCCTTTGCATGTTTTGGAAAAAAGAGAGGCAGACAACCCTTTGGAAAACCTCCCTGACCATTGGCTCAGCATCAAACAAGTGCATGTCAGAGGGTTCAATCCTGACCACACTCCCTCCCTTGTGAGACTTCTTCCTTTGAGGTGTCTCCATGGATATAAATAGGGGATCAAAGGTTGTGGTGCAATGAGGGGTAAAGGAAACAAACAGAGGCAGAGATCAATGAGAAATGATAGTGGCTAATATTTTCTCTCTCTCGGGATTTCCTCTAGATCACCTTGAATTAACAATAGACTGTTTTGATGGATTTTTCTTTAAAACTGAGAGAAATAAACTCTGAGTTAAGGAAGGAAGGGATACACTGCTCAATTTTATGTCACCACACCATGGTCATCAAAGTTTTGGAAACATAGGGAGCACAATTCCCCTTATTTCCAGCAAATCTTAAGATGAACGAATGATTATATACTGAATAGAAGAGGCTAATGAAAGGGTCTTTGAATACAAAAGGTAACACTAACCAATCCAAGTAAAACACATCACTAAGACAGGGGATTTGTAGCATAGTTTTAGCAGCAACTTTCTGTAGTGTAGTGTGCACACAAGGGCCAAGTGAATGAACATGTATTCAAGCTTCAGAAGAAAAATGTCTTGACCTCTAGAATAGGTGAAATTTAGGTGTCAAATGGCTATGAAGTATGTGGGAGAAAAGCCACGGATGAAAATGGATGAGAGACGAAGTAGTCTGCAGCGTCGGGCTCTACCAAAAGATGAGGTAGGGGTGTCTCAAGACTTTGACATGCAATTAAGAGGACTCACAGAATACCTGGAGATTATGACTCATAATGAAGGATCTGCAACAAGTTAGGAAATTGCTACTTCCACCTCAGCCTCCAATTTAGATTTGAGAGTTGATCCTATAGCACAGCCTGCAACTCGTCTGAACTAGTGATTTCAGCAGCGCCGAGCTTGAGAGAAAATTTAAATGCTTAAACCATTAGCAAGCTTCATAAATGAAAAAATCTCAGTATTATATTTTAACGAACAAGGGCGTTGAAAACTAGATAAATCATGACCTCAACTGATTATGACAAATAATGGCAACGATCAAAGGACAAAGGTGCGCTACGGAAACTCCTAGTGAGTTGGCAACGCCTTTTTCAAAAATTTGATTTGACCCCCCTTTAATGGACATAGGGACT
>ML793564.1:171574-184462 GCA_009831015.1 Picea engelmannii
CTCTACTACATCCCAAACATCAACACCTAAGGCCATTAGGTATGTTCTCATTCTAACCTTCCAAAAGGCAAAATTTGTTCCATCAAACAGAGGAGGCTTACTGGCTGAAGTCCCTTCATGACTTGTCATGTTTAAGCTTACAGGTCTACCTTTAAATAAAAGGAACCTGCTCTAATACCAATTGTTGAAATTACTAAGACAACTAAGAGGGGGGGGTGAATCAGTGGTCACTATGCTTAAACAATTTTAATTCAATTAAACCATTTCTTCATTGTTCTGCAATTCTTCTCTACTACACTGTTCTTCTACTATGTTCATACTTGCTTGACTTGTTGTCTCTTTCTATCTCTTCTTTCTCTATCCTTCTCACGCTTTTTGATATGTGCACATTCTTCTCTCTTCCCCTTTTCTCTTCTATTCAGCTTCCGTTCCTTATCTCTGAGCTTTCTTCACACTGTGCATACTATAGTTTTACCTTTCTACAGTTCAACTCATTTTTCAGTCAGAACAACCAACTATGCATAGTCGTCTCATATCTTCTTTTATTCACACACCCTCGACAACTGAATCGCCAACCGATCAAGAATCATGAATCAGTTTTGCTAACTGAATTGTAACTGATCAATTAACTATGAGGCGAAACAGTATCCCTCTGATCATATTCGAATTCACCTGCACCATTAGATTACAAGGAACAAAAAGTCTTTCGCATTTTGTATTTCAGCAATTCGCGATTTCGCATGTCGTGAATTCCTGTTGCGAAGCATCTCGACTCTCCAAGTTTCGATCCCCGAAATGGATCCAGATCAACGGTCCACAAAACTTCATAATCTGATCCCTTCTTTTCCCAATCGAACGGCTGATGGGATTTCAACGTTTTTTTCCCTTCGAGTCTTCAAGACTCACAATAGTCCCTTTCGACATTTCGCATGTTGCAAATTCCTGAAACTCCATGTTGCGATCCCTGAAACTCCATGTTGCAATTTCGCATTTCAGCATTTCACGATTTCGACAATTTTTGTGATGAGATATCTTGACGCTCCATGTTGCAATCTCTGAAACTCTGAAAAAAGAGCTTAGCTAGACTAGCTTCGATCATTTCAGCATTTCGTGATTTCGCATGTCACGAGTTAAAGAGGTTAGGGAACCTCGTTCCTTTGACTTTCCAGACAGCGAAATGACGATCTTTCGCCACGTGTCCTATGGCCCCAACATTCCATATCTTATCGTGATTTTGAAACTTCATGGGTCTTCATCATGTCTGATCAACAGTCCAGAAAAATCATCATCCAACGGTTAGGATTATTTCGTGAAATCACGAGTCTTCGTTGTGCCTGATTCGGGATTTCAACGTTTCACATTTCGCGACTTTCAGACTCCTGTGGTGAAGTGTTTCTACACTTCCAACTCCCAGTATCCGAAATTTCGATTTTTCGGTCTGCAAAACTCCGAACTGGAGTGTGCTTGTTTCGGGATTTCGCCATTTCACATTTTGCGACTTCGAGACTCCTGTGGTGAAGTGTTTCTACACTTCCAACTCCCGGTATTCAAAACTCCGATTTTTTGGTCTGTGAAACTCTGAAATGCAGTGTGCCTATTTCAGAATTTTGGTGTTTCGCATTTGGCGACTTCCAGACTCCTGTGGTGAAGTGTTTCTACACTTCCAACTCTCGGTATCCGAAACTCCGATTTCTCGGTCTGCGAAACTCCGAAATGGAGTCTTTGACATGCTCTAATCTATTGCATTACAGGATTTTCTGCCATGTGATCATCATTGCGCTGTTGGTCTTGCCACTTTCTCTTGTTCATCGTCATCGAGTTGAGCTTGCCATCAATGACAAACAAATACTCTGCCTTCTGTCTGCCTGTAATAAGCATGCCAACAGGTTGCATCTCCCATATGAGATAAGGAGGTAGATATTCTTTCTCTCAGTAGAAGGCAAAACTCAGGGTCAAAAACACTGGCATAGGTGATCTTAGCAAAGGTTTATGTTGGCTTTATTTTAGCAGGAATCTTGTTGTACATTTTATTGAATCTCTTGGAGAAGTCAGAAATAGATTCTCCCTCTTTCCTCTTAAGGGATCCAAATTTTGTGATATAATAAAGAAAATCTTTTTTATCCCCCCACTGTCTCAAGAAAGTATCATCTAAAACTTTAATCCCAGCAATAGATACAGGAGTCAAACCCCTAAACCATTTCCTAGCCTCACCATCAAGGCTATGTACAAAGACTCTCATCCATACATCTTCATTCTCAATGTTAAGATTGTCTGCATAACTATAAAATGCAGCAAGGTGTTCTTCAATAGTTATGTCTTCCTCCCCTGTGAATTTGGGCATGTACTTAAGGTAGTCTCTAGCAGGGAGAGAAATCATAGGTTGAGGTAAGATAAGAGGGGCATACCTAGAAGCCACTATGGCATCCATCATATTTCTAGGATCATTAGCACCTGTCATTTGGTTATGACCTATAGGAGAACAAGGGGGAGATGGAGCTTTGATAGTTGCAACTATAGTTTGGGTTTGAGGGGAAAGAGGAAACTTGGATGAGGATGGAGAGGTCTCAGATTTCAAAGGAAGAGTTTGAGCCTTTGGGGAAAATGAAATAGGTTCCAAGGGAGAAGAGGTTTCCTCTTTTTTAGTCTTAGTAACTTTGATAGGAGGAGGAGTAGGAAAACCCAAAGTAGGGAAATCTTCAAGACTCTCAAGTCTGAACCACTCTGCAATGTCAAGGGAAGCAAGGGTTTCAAAACTTTCTTTTTTGACTTGAGGGCTAAAAGATGAATATTCAACAGGGAAATTTTCAAAATCTAAACTTCTAGAAACTTCAGTAGAAGGTAAAAAAGGAGGGATATATATGGCTACTGGAGTTTTAAAAGTAGAATCATACGAATGACCAGAAGTACCTCATATAGGAGCTGAAAAGCCTTCTTGAGAAGCCTTTCCTTTTTTGAGAATCTTCTCTGGGTCAGCTTCAAGTGTTTCCAAAGGTAGATGTGGAGTATGCCTCGTGTGTCTGCCTTTGAGAGCCACAACTGAAACAATGGAGTTGCCAAGTGCAAGCTGCAATCTTCAATGTACTGAATTATAATGCACCTTCAAAATCAGTATGGTTTGTCGCTCAATCCCAAGGAAATGTCTTCAATTTGTTCCTCGGATATGACTACAAGAATGTTAGCACTGAGAATCACCCTCAAATTTCAAAGAGGATAAGCCCAGTACCCATCAAAGTATGTGTAAATGTAAATGAGTGATTAAAGGTCAAATGGATAAGACTCGAAATAATAATGTTTTAACTCATAAATATGGGCTAGCATGCATAAGAAAATGAGGTCTTGATTAGCTTCAATCAGTGAATGAGAGTAAAAGTGAATAAGAGGAAGACTTAGTGAGGGAGGTGTAAAGGTTTTCTATTGACATCAGGTCTTCAAGCAACCCAAGGAGGAAAAACTCAAACATGAGAACTTCTTGAATTCAAAGTTAAAGAACATTGAAGAACATCATAGCAATATTATAATCATACATTCATCATGACACAACCATAAAAATATCATATGGATCATCCAATCATGAGTGCTTCAGCAAAAGAGGCAACAAGATGATATAAAGAGAAATTGACTTCTATTAATAAAAAATTCTCAAGTCCAATACATAACCAGAGAACAGTCTACTTAGTCAAAAATATTACAATTAGGGAGCCCATCTCAACCATTCTAACCTCACTAATCATTTAGAAAATGTATTTATAACCAAAAAGGAAAGGAAACATCTAGAAGTGTGAGTTGGCCTCCCTCCCCTAGGATTCTCTAAAACAATTACCATTCTAACACATGTGCTAACAGCTCTTAACAAACCACTACAAATTAGGAACCATGTTGGCAACCACTCCAACAAAAAATAAATGACATGTCTCCCTTTAGGCGCATCCCTTTTCATTGGTAAGTGTCCTCTAGGGGTTGTATGTTGCCACCTGTGATCCTTGCTTCTCTCCACATCATAAACCATCCAAAGGAATCATGAATTTGAATCCCTTGACTGCAAGGGCCAGTTTGAAGTGCCATTCAGTAGCGCATTGGGTATCCAATTCTGTAGCGCCCTTTGCAAAACAACTCTGCAGATTTTATAGCGCCTCCTCCAAAACATGTTTGCATCTTTCGTAGTGATAATCCTGTGTAATGACTATGTGCAATTCCGTAGCGTCCCTCCAGAAATAGCTTCTGCAATTTGGTAGTGCCACACCTCAAATGGTCCTGCATATTTAATAGCGCCACTCATCAAATCAGTTATGTAGAATATTTCGTAGCAAATTAGGTAGTGAAATTGCAGAACATACTATATAGACGATTCCACAGCACCATGGCGCTACAGACTGTCTGTGTTTTTTCTGTGTGATGAGACCAATCCTTCAAAAGCACAAAAAAATTAGTTGATGGACTAGGAGCCTGTAGATGCCTATATAGGTGGAAAAATTATACTTCCTTGATCACTTTACTCTTGCAAAAAGAGACCACCCACAAAAATGGATCTTATATCCCCCAACCGCTTCATCAACCTAGAACTCCTCCTTGTTGTAGGAGAGCTTCCCTCTATCATGGCAGCATGTTTTTCCTTTGTAGGGATACTCTTCTTGACTGCATTTGTACTCTTTCTGACTATTGGTTTATCTCTTTCACTTGTAGCTTGTACCAGAACATTTAAGTTCCTCTGGGCCAATTCATCCTTGAAATGTTGCAATTCTTCCTTGAGCTTTCTATTTTGACACTGAAAGCCTATGTTTTGCCTGTAGAGGTTCTTAAGTTGCTCATGGAGAGGCATGGCTCTTCTTGCTGAAATTTTTTCCAGATCAAGGGTGTTATTGTACATATCCATGAGCTCCTTCATCTTAATTCTCCCAGTCAAACTTTCTACTTTCAAATGAGCAACCTCCTTCCTAGCCTCCCTGAGTTGTCTGATCAATTTTTGAAAGTGTGATTACTAGGTGGAGTGTTGATGTTGATAACCTCAACAAGTTTCTCAATGGATTTACCTTTACCTTTCTGTTGCACAGGGGCTCTGTCTATCACCCCAATAGGCTTCTCAATGCCTTTACATTTATCTTTCTCCTTCCTTGGAAGTGAAACCTTGGGTAGGACTTATGCTTCAACAACCTCCTTGAGGGTTGATGATCTAGTAAAAGGCTTCCTTATTTTGATCTTAGTTGTTGGAGTAGGTGAAGAGAAATGCAACCTCCTTCCCCTCTTGGTTGTGGCTTTGGTGGATGAAGGGACTTCTTCCAATTAAGGTGCAGGAGGAGTTGAAAAATCTCTTTGTGGAGAGTAATGAACCTCCCTCTCTTATTTTTCAATTTCCTTGATGACTTCTTTTCTTTGAGTAGTGGTTTTTACTTTTCTTTTCCTCCTTGTTCCTGCTGGCGAAACAGTACTAGATGGAAAAGAGATATGCATCTTAGACTGAGGGGTAGAGGCTATATCCAGCTACATGTGGGCAGAGACAATGAACTGTTCCCAAGGAATGTTCTTCTTCTTTAACTCTTCCATTACCAACATCCTGACCAAACCAGAGTGAAAGACACTAGTGTCCACAGCCTTGGACTTGGCTTGGAATCTATCATACATCTTCCCCATGCTCCTCAAAAGGTAGAAAGGGATATTTATTGCATATTTACCAGTAAAATGTAGCAAGAGCATTATATGGTACTGGTATAACATTTGAAACCTTCCCTCACATGTAAAGTATCTCTAGATGATCTTCAACATTTTATCAAAACCTTCAACTAGGTGGCTTCTAGGCACTCCCATAGACAATTTTTTTGTCTGATAATCTGGTTTGAGGAAGTCCTTGGAGAAGGCAGCATTTAGGATAATGGATTTAAACCACCTCTCACCGGTATTAGGAATCCTAATGGATGTTGCAATAGAGGCTTTAGATGCCTCAAACTCAAGGTTTCCCACCTTAGTCTTAATGCCATCAAAATGTAATGCAAATTGCCTTGCTACTTCAGGGTGTCCCCTCTGCATGTTTTGGCAAAAATAGAGGCAACCAACCCTTTGGAAAACCTCCTTGACCATTGGCTCAGCATCAAACAGGTGCATGTCAGAGGATTCAGTCTTAACCACACTCCCTCCCTTTTGAGACTTCTTCCTTTGAGGTGTCTCCATGGAAATAAACAGGGGATCAAAGGTTGTGGTGCAGTGAGGGGTAAATGAAACAAACAAAGGAAGAGATCAATGAGAAATGATAGTGGCTAATAATTTCTCTCTCTCAGGATTTCCTCTAACTCACCTTGAATTAACAATAGACTGTTTTGATGGATTTTTCTTTAAAACTGAGAGAAATAAACTCTGAGTTAAGGAAGGCAGGGATAGTCTGCTAAATTTTATGTCACCACACCATGGTCATCAAAGTTTTGGAAATGTAGGGAGTGCAATTCCCCTTATTGCCAGCAGATCTTAAGATGAATGAATGGTGATATAGTGAATAGAAGAAGCCAATGCAGGGGTCTTTCAATAAAAAAGATAACAATGACCAATCCAAGTAAAACATAGCACTGAGATAAGGGATTTGTAGCATAGTTTTAGCAGTGACTTTTTGTAGCGCAGTTCGCACACAAGGAGCGAGTGAATGAACGTGTATTCAAGTTTCAGAAGCAAAATGGATTGACCTCTAGAATAGGTGAAATTTAGGTGGCAAATGGCTATGAAGTCTGTGGGAGAAAATCTATAGATGCAAATTGATGAGAGAGGAAGTAGTCTGCAGCGTTGGGCTCTACCAAAAGCTGAGGTAGGGGTGTCTCAATACTTTTCCATGCAATTGAGAGGAGTCACTGAATACCTGGAGATTGTGACTGATAATGGATGATTTGAAACAAGTTAGGAAACTGCTACGTCCACCTTAGCCTCCAATTTAGCTTTGATAGTTGATCCCGTAGTGTAGTCTACGACTGGTATGAACTAGTGATTTCAGTAGCATCGAGCTTGCGAGAAAATTCAAATGCTTAAAGCGTTAGCAAGCTTCATAAATGATCAAATCTCAATATTATATTTTAACGAACAAGGGCACTGAAAACTAGATAAATCATGACCTCAGCTGATTATGACAAATAATGGAAAAGATTAAAGGACAAAGGTGTGCTACGGAAACTCCTAGTGAGTTGGCAGCGCATTTTTCAAAAATTTGATTTGACCTCCCTTTAATGGACATAAGAACGACATGGAAAGGATAAAGAGTATGAGTGGATGGAGTGATGTGTCAAGTCATTTGGATCATGGGGTGGGTTATGCTTGATCTCAAGTCAAGAGATGAGTCGAAACCATAAACCATAGAATGAACCTAAGCTTAAAATCTATGTGTGGGCCAAAAATGAGCCAAAGCCACAAGTCTTTATTTTTTCAAACTAACCTAAGCAAATCACACAAAGAAAAATAAAGCAAACCTAAAGTCTAAAGGATAAAAAATTAAACATAATGAATAAAATACCCAAGGAAATTTTATGTGATAACAGGAGTTATTGATATTCTCCATGGTGTAGTCCTTCTGAATTCCTTCCTTGGTTGATCATGATCATGATTGAAGCTTCTTTGTGGATTGTATGTGGAGGGTCTTCTTGAATATGTATCTCTATCATTTTTCTTTGATTATGGTTGACCATGATTCCTTCATTTGAGTACTTTTTCATAACTCTTACTCTTTTCTTCATTCTTCTTTTCTGGCAACTTGGAGTGCTTCTCTTCAACATTCTATACTGACGATGTGGATTTTTCTCTCTCTTCATTGTTCTTGCTAAGCTTGACGATTTTGGCTCTCAATGTGACAACTTATTCTTCAAGCTTCTCAACCTCTTCTTCTTTCTTCATCATCTGACTCTTCATGACTTCTTTTGTTCACTTTTCTTCTTTGAGTTGGATATTCAAGGAAATGATTTCCTTTTCAAGTCTTCTTTCTTCTTGACCAAATTATGCTTCAAGTTTATTTATGTCCTCAATTATTTCCTTAAGATGCTCTGTCAAAATATTTTTTCTTTCTCTGATTCCTTTCTTTCGGTTTCCAAACACTGCTTCTCTTCCATCGTTTCCTTTCTGAGTGTTGTTATTTCGGATTCCAAACACTACTTTCATCTTGAAATAGAATACTTGGGCCCAGGCATTGGAACAGAATTGAAAAAACCTTGCCTTTAGCCGCTAGTACACTAGTCGAGCCAGGTGTTGAAAACTAGATTTTGATACTCCATGCCAAGTGGAAATGCTAGTATGCACTCAATGCCAAGAGTCATACAAGAATCGATGCCAGGAATCATCTATGTTGCTACAGGGAGGGGAATAACCCATTCCATCTAATCTTTCTATGTTTCTTCAATCTTTCTGGCTTCTTCTAGTTGAGCTTTTAGTTTCACGATGACCTGTTGGGATTCTTCGAAACTTTCGTGAGAATTCTTCTTGACTAATTGTTCCTCGAAAGACATGTTCCTCTTCCTTTCTTTTGTCAAATCGTCTAAAGCACTGATCAGCTATTATTCAAGGTCTACTATGCCTTCTTCACAATATTCTTCTTCTAAATCTATCTGACATGATGAGCATCTTTCTTCTTGATTTTTTCTTGCATATTCTTTATCATTCTCTAGCTTTGTGATGGGAGATTCCATAAAGTAGATATTATGTAACTTATCCCAAATTTCTTTAGTTGATGAACACTTTCCAAACTTTTCTCTTATCGGATCAGGTAATACTTCAATATATAGGTAAAAATCATATTATTCCAAGGTCCCATCAATTCCTATGGTCTTGCAACAAGGAGAAATATGGAACAAGTCTTGTGAAATGGTAAAACATTTTTATTCCAAAGGACATGGGAGGATGGAGGCTAAAAAACATTTTTCATTTCAGGAAAACCCCAGTAGCTAAGAGTGTATGGAGAGTAAGCTCACAAGATGGCCTATGGAATAAAGTTTCAATCCATAAGTATATTGATCCATGTAGTTTAGAATATTAGATCATAAACCCTTATGAATCCATAAAAAATGTCTCCATTATTTGAAAAGAAATGGTTCGAGCTTTTTCCCTTGGAAGGAACTTGACTAGTCTAGAAGGTTAGGAAAGATGACAAGGTAAGAGTTGGAATTGACTTGGGTGGGTGGTTATGACAGCTTAAAATTGTCAGAATAATTGATCAACATTCTACATGGAGAAGCTATATATTTTAACCTTGTACAATATTTTACTGCAAACAGATTTTAAATAAAAGAACAAAAAAGATACAATGGAAAATACACACATTACACAGAGATTTTTCCCCTGGAAACCCAAACCAAGAAAACCATCATATTCTATATTCATTCACTTCATACATTGTTTACAATACAATATAAATATAGGAGCCAGTGGCTTCCGAAACCATAATCCAATGACCTGGATTATTCAACAACCCTAATTTCTTAATCGGAAATAGAATACCATCAAAGAAAAACGATGTGTCGAAAAGCCGCCCAAATATGGACACGAAAACCGAGGACCACCAAAAATGGACACAAAAATCGAGGGAAAAAATTCAGAGGCAATGATGCAGGTGAGCTCTGATCCCCTGCAACCCCCCCCGCTTATCCCCCTGCACACTCGATGCAATGTCAACACTATTTCTAGTCGTGGAAATAATATAACACATATCCAACATTCTCTCACTTGTTGTTTTCTTTGTATACATGGGGTTACAGGATTACATAGTCTACAATCCAGGGAAACAATTCCCATAGGACCATGTTGCTTCCTTGCGTGCATGCAACTACAGACTGTATTTTGCTCATCCTATTGATTGCTCCTCCAAACAAGTTAAACACATACCCTCTTGTAGATATCCTATGATCCATATCTCCAGCCCCGTCTGCATCCACAAAGCCATGCTTGTCCAACACTCTGTCTAATCCTGGTCTTCCTTGGTAGCACAATCCCTAGCTAGCATTGCCACGCAAATACCTGAAAACCCTTTTTACTATTGTCCAATTCTCCTTCCTTGGTTTTGACATATACCTGCTCAAAACTCCCATTGCATGTGCAATATACGGTCTAGTACATACCATTGCATACATCAAACTTCCAACTGCACTTGCATATGTAACATGAGACATGTCCTCCTCCTCTTCATGTGTCTTGGGACACTAATCCACAGATAACTTTACACCTACAAGAATAGGGACCCTGACCGGTTTACATTCCTGCATATTAAGCCTCTACAATATTGTCTCGATGTATTTTCTCTTATTTTACCAGAGTTTCATGTTTTTCCAATCTCTTTTAATTTCCATGCCCAAAATGAAATTTGCAGCACCAAGATCCTTCATGTCAAATTTAGAGGACAACTGAGTTTTCACATCCTGAATAATCTCCTTGTTGTTTCCTATCAACAACATGTCATCCACATACAAGACCACATAAATCAAATGATCACCAATTAATTTAAAATACACATAGTGATCCTCTTTTCTTCTTGTGAAGACAAGTCCCAGCATACAAGTATCAAATTTTTGATACCACATCCTTGATGATTGTTTTAAACCATACAAAGACTTTTTCATCTTTCATACCAGCTCCTTCTTTCCCTTCACAATGAAGCCTTCTGGTCGCTTCATGTAGATTTATCCTTCTATATCCCCATGTAGGAATTTTGTCTTCACATCCATCTGTTCTACTTCAAAATTAAACACATTAGCAACATATAACATAAATCTAATAGATGTTAACTTGGAAACAAGAGAAAAAATCTCACCAAAATCAATTCCCTCAACTTGGGAATAACCCGTTGCTACTAATCGAGCTTTGTATTTCTCCACTATGCCTTATGCATTCCGCTTCTTTTTAAATACCCATTTGTTGCCAATGGGATTTCTTCCAGCCGACAACTCCACTAGATCCCAAGCCTCATTCTTATCCAAGGCTATCATTTCTTCTACCTTGGCCTTTTTTCAGAGTTTTCCATCCTATGAATCCACTGCCTCCCTAATAGTTCTAGGATCATCATCAGTAATAGACAAAGCAAAATTCGAACAAAAATCAGATGGAGTATACCTTTCTGGTAGCCTTTTTTCCTGCATCGATCTCCTCGATACTGGAGTATTGGGATCTTCTTCTTCTTATTCTTGTTCTTCTGTAGAGTCTGATTCATCATTCTTTAGCTCAAACTCGATTTTCTCTAGTTCTTTCTTACTTGGTAGGACTTCATGTTTGACAACATCCTTCATTTCTCTAAATACCACATCTCGGTTATACACAACCTTCTTAGTTTATGGGTTCCAAAGCTTATAACCTTTAAGACCATATTTATACCCAATAAAGATACACTTTTCATCCTTCTTATCTAGCTTACTCTTTTTTTCGTTTGGAACATGAACATAGGTCTCACAACCAAATACCTTGAAATGTGTGAGAGAAGGTTTCTTACCAGTCCATACCTCTTGTGAATTCTTGTCATTCAATGCTGACAAGGGTGATATGTTGACCAGGTAACATGCAGTACCGACTGCCTCTACCCAAAATTATTTCCCTAACCTGGCACCACTGAGCATGCACCTTGCTTTTTCCATCATCATCAAGTTCATCCTTTCTGCAACTCCATTCTGTTGAGGTGTATAAGGACTAGTCTTTTGCCTTGCTATACCGCACTTCTTACATAATTCTTCAAATTTATTCCCATGGAACTCTCCACCATTATCTTTCCTCAATAACTTAATTCTTTTCTCAGTTTGATTCTCAACAAGAGCCTTAAACTCTTTAAATCTATCAAAGACTTCATATTTCTTCCCAAGGAAATATATCCAAGTATTCCTCGAGAATTTATCTATAAATGAAACATTGTACACATATTTTCCCAATGATGGAACCTACACAGGTCCAAACACATCAATATGCACTAGTTGTAAAATTCCTTCTGCCCTCATTGCACCAGAATGGAATCTTACCCTATTGTGCTTCCCATATATACAATGTTCACAGAAATCAAAATCCAGAGAGTAGTTAGACATACCTTCAACCATACCTTTACCGTGTAGTAGTCAAATACCTTTCTCTCTAATGGTCCCCAGTCTTTGATGTAACATCATAACCTTTTCTCTAGAGACTGTAGAATTTTTTTCTTCTTCTGCTCCAATATCAGGAAGAACAGAACTATTACACCCATCACTAATAATGCTTACTTGCAGCTTATACAGAGTTCCAATCCGAACTCCCTTCAACAACACCATTCCTCCTCAAACCATCCTGCAGGTTTCTTTTTCAAATATCACTTTTACCCCTGCATCGTCAATTTTTCTTACAAAAATCAAATTTCTAGCCAATCTTGGGATGTGCAGAACACTAGGAAGTGTTCTAATACTTCCATTTTGAGCCTCAACTTGAATTTTCCTCATCCTATGATTTTGGTTGTCGAGTCATCACCTAGAAAAAAATTACCTCCATCATACCTTTCATATTCAGAGAACCACTCCCTATGGGGAGTCATATGAAAGGATGCACCTGAGTCAACCAACCATGCCTCATGATCTACATGTGTGCTTGAAGAAGCCAAGTACACATCCCCTCCTTCCTTGGAGGTATTTTCTTTTGTAGAGGGAGCACCTACATATCCCTTCACTTTCTTAAGGCTTTTGGATCTACATTGCTTCTTGAAGTTCCCTTCTTTTCCACATCTCCAACATACATTTAATACTTTCCTGAAGATTTACATCTACCCTTAGACTTAGATCTCCCACTTAAGGACTTAGATCTATTTCTATCCCGGGAGCATCTTCTTGCAAATAATTCATAAGTGTTATGTCCTTCCAAGTTCTTATGTCTCATCTCCTCCGATAAAAAGAATGAGACCACATCAACGAAACTCAAGGTAGTTGTATTACTACCTATGCCCAC
>ML793564.1:185846-203224 GCA_009831015.1 Picea engelmannii
ATGGATTATGTAAATGGGCAGAGTTTCTTCGCTATATTTTTTCCTCCTCCAAATGGTACCCCTACCCCTTCTTTTATAGGCTAGAAGGAGCTAGGGTTTTGGACGAACCCTTGGCCATGCATGGCCGGGAGTTTCAGTTAACTGGCCCATAGCTTTTTGTTCTGTCGACAACTTTCCTTTTTTCATGCTTTGTTAGGTACACGCGGGCTGTAGTGGGTCAGCCGGCGTGCACACGCGTGCAGTAATGGGTTAGGGCGCGTGGGCCTTGACACAAGAGGATTTTCAAAGAGTTGTTCAGCAGAGTTTTGGCAAAGAAGGGATATGAGTTGGCCTGATGCCAGGTAAGCATGTGTGGTGCAATTTAGGGTTATAACAGATGCCCCCTAATGTGTCAGGTCAGAAGAGCATCTGATGGCCGAAATACATTACCAATCTTTACTGATGTGAAGAACGAGTGAGCCCAAGGATCAGGAACCAGGAGGTGTCGTCTGCAAAATAACAAATGTCTCACCGAGGCGGGCATACCCATGCTCGAGAAAAAAGAGAACCATGGCTACCAATCACATACACTGTAGATCCATGTTAAATAACTATAAAGGGTAGCCGCGAATAATACATAGCGGAGCTACATCTCGAAATCAAAAAGATATACATATAGAGTACCCATCTTCCAGAAGCTGATTTGGCCTGATGGTTGTACTTCATAGCTCGAGAAACAACTTCAAAATCTTCTAAAACTCGGGTAGGAGTGTAATATGATTGTACGACTGCACTACCCATAGGTCTTCGACGGCTCGTCGGTTATGGAATTGATAATCTTGATGATCGGACTGAAGGCTTCATTGATTTTGAACAAAGACTTGATTGGACGTTCAGGATGGCCAGGTATGTGGACAAGAGACATATTGAAGAGGGGCCAACTCAGGCTTGGTGACAAACTTCCCTTGGATAATAGCACGACAAGTGATAAGACTTAGGCAGCATATATGGTAATCATAAGTCTACGAAGCAGGAGGCAACGCAAACTTTGC
The DNA here is from genome assembly GCA_009831015.1 of Picea engelmannii. Classification (NCBI taxonomy): domain Eukaryota; kingdom Viridiplantae; phylum Streptophyta; class Pinopsida; order Pinales; family Pinaceae; genus Picea; species Picea engelmannii. The sequence continues at coordinate 186,878 of ML793564.1, forward strand.
ATATGTTTGGAAGAGTAACCAAACGGTGGAGGACACAACTCTATATAGCGAGAAAAGCTTCCTAAGGTCGTACTACATCCCATAGTCTGATGATCAAACGGACAGATGTGCTTTATCCAAGGGCTACTCATTATGTTGCCAATAAAGAAAATACTTTTCCCATCCTCTTTTTGGGGTATATTTGATTTTTTTGTTATTTTTGATAATTTTTGAAAAAGAATAAGGGAATATTGCGTTACAATGGAGGAATGAGTACTGCAAACATACAAGCTCAAGGCACAAGGACAAGACTGATGTTCTGGTAAAATGATACTCGGGGAAAATCCTCCGGTGGCCAAAGGTGTTAAGACGCAGAAGCAAACTGTCACAAGGCTGGTGGATAAGGTATGCAAATGCGATTGATAAAACACACAATGGTAATGTCCTTCGATGTAAGTTTAACGAGCCCAGAGAAGGTAAGCTCGGTGGTTTTTCATATTTAGATAGTCTGAAAAGGCATAAAAGGAGACTCCGCTGGGGTACCTTTTTCGACAATAGTCTAGTCGGTTTGAAAAAGGGATAAACTAGCACCAATTAGACGTCCATTCAAAACCATTTTAACGAGTGTGACAAGGACAATATCACTCAGTTATTTTTTCACTTTTAAGGAGTCTGAAAAAAGCTTAACTATGGACTCTGTTAGGAATATTCTTCTGGACCAATTTAACGAGTGTGAAAGAATAAGGTCACTCGACGATCTTTTCAATTTTAGGGAGTCTGAAAAGAGCTTAACTATGGACTCCGTGGGGGTTTCTTTTTCATAAATTTAGTCCCTCGGGCCCGAAAAAGGAATAAAATTATACCTGAGAATACTCTTCTAAAGAATGGGAATTCGATAGAGTATACCTTTGTTCGTACAGTTGACCGTCCGGACTGAAAAAGGGGTAAACTACCGTCGGACAGACGTGACTTCAAATTTCAGTTTAATGAGCGTGAAAGGTCACAAGATCGCTCAACAATCTTTTCATTTTTAGAGGGTCTGAAAAGGGCTTAAAAGGAGACACGTTTAAGGAATGTTCTTCTGGACCAATTTAACGAGTGTGAAGAAACAAGGTCACTCGGCAATCTTTTCATCTTTAAGGAGTCTAAAAAGGGCTTAAAGAAGACTCCATAATGGTTACTTTTCTCAGTTAATCCGAACAAGATCGAAAATCATAAATGCAGTCTCACCAGATGTTGCTTTTGGATCTCAAAGCGAGCTTGAAAAACAACAAAGTTAGCTCATGATAGACTCTTTGTGGGTCGATGCCTGGCATCTCCTCGGGGGAGCTGTATGCTCCGACAAAAACATTATTTATGACGCCAGGGGTTCTAGAGATATTGATAGGTATCATTTCAGCAACGGTTGCCATATTACCCTTAGCATAGATCTTGTGTGTAGCTAAGGGATTAGTATGACAAGACCTATCTCCAGTCATAGTCATGGTGAATTCTCCTGCTTTGATTCAGCTTAACTTTGGGAGGAAATATGATCTGTGATGAAGATCTTCCCAAGGTTTGTCTGGACTAGTCATTGCTTCGATTACTGCTTTGTCAGAAGGCAAGACTAAGTCTAACGAATCGACGTTAGCGAGAGAACCCTGAGCCCAAATAGGCTCTAGAAGTGGATCTAACTCTTGTGTGGGAGTCGGATCAGGGTTAGCTGAAGCTTGCTGGACTAAAGAGTACGCTACTTTAGCGGCCGACAAGGGCATGGACATGCCTGAGTGCCCTGTCTCATCCATCATGGCTGAAGGGGAAGGAAGAATCCAAGGATCCTCACAGTAAGTCGTGCAGAACGACGAAACTTGAAAAATCTCAACCTTATGGTGATTAGATATAAATTTGACATCGTCGTGAGGAGGTGGGTAATCAAAAGTACCCATCAAGGACGGGCACAAACCAACTCCTACGTTAATGACACCTAGTTGAGGATTATCTATCATTGGGACCGTGGATGCCCCCAAAGCTGGGTCAGGTCTGGAGAAAGACAGTTGATCGATGGTCACTATCCGGCCCTCGTGTGGAAACAACAAGACTCGGAAAACTGTAGCAACCACAACTTGCATAGCATAAGTCCAACTCCGTCCTAACAAGAGGTTATAGTTGAGGGGAGCATCGACTACCTCTACTTCGACACACACGGTCTTCCCTCCTAACTGCACAGGGAAAGAAGGAACGATGTCATGTGGTCAGAAAGAACGACCGTCGAAAGCAGTGAGGACAGTAGGTTATGGAGACAAAGCGGGCTGGCCAATGGCCTTCCAACATGCTAACGACATAACGCATGTCGAGGCGCCCTCGTCGACCACCGTGCGGAAGATATTCTATGTAAAAGTTTTCGTGGGATGAGCCACTACTATCTGAAACGCTACGTGGTAAGGCAAACGAGGTTTTAAGTCGGTTGTATCTAACATGATGGTACCCGGATTACAAGTCTCCGTAGAGCCTAAAGCGTTTAACAAGGCTTTCCTCTGAGCAGGGAAGCTTTCGAGGACCTCCAAAGCAGACATCGCACAAGGAGTTTGTGATAAATCCTCCACCACAGAGTAATTATGGGCGGCCCTTGCGTTTGGGTTGTGAGAAGCTTTTTTAAATGCACCTTTTGGAATGCGTGTCATTGTCTTTCCCAACATCTTCTCAATCTGTAGAGGAAGAGATGGGAGATCAACTTCTTTACCCTTCTCAAAAGCGCTTGGTTTACTATAGTCATGCGCTCTAGTCGTTATGAAAGCATCACCCCTAATCATATATACATTCGCGGATGAAGGATTGTTTGGAGGAGGGCAGGTATATTGGCTACCCCCTTCTGTGCTTGTAGAGGCTTGAGTTAAATTTTGCCCATGTTGAAAGGGATTGGTCAACACTGCCTTTTGTTGTTGTGTGACAAACTTTTGGGCCTCTGCAAGTCGAGGACAAAGATGGGTCTGGTGGTCTTCTGCACACAAGTTTCATGGATACCTCGCCTTTTGTTTTTCCATGGTGTCCTCGCCAGCATTATCAGTGGGTTTTTTATCCCCCTTACCCTTCTTTCGTTGTTTTTTCTTTCCTTCAGGCTGCTGGGTGGCCTTTGGGTTAGTCGACTGCACGGAGTGTACTTCCGACGTTTTGGTAGGGGAAACAGCCAAAGCAGTAGTTTGGTTGGCCGCTGTGTGTTGTATGGATAATTGTTGCAACTGTTTTGTCAATTGCTCAGCGGGCTTGGTTTGTGCTGAACCAACAATACCATCGGCATGTGGTCCAACTCTCTGTCTAGTTTTATCCAGTATCGAATGTGGTACATCTGGCAAGATGTTGTATAATAAACCAGACTGAGAATAGATGAGCTCAAACTGTTGAGCCCTCATGATGGCATCTTCTTCGGAGAAAACTCTGGAAGTCGCGACGTCTTTGGATAACTGTGGGACCAAAGACTTAAGGAACCACTCAAGCAGGAATGCTGGTGGGACGGGTACTTTGATTAGACTCTTCCGACGTCTCCATTCTCGGATATGATCAGAGATATGGTCCGTTGTTGTCTGTTCGAAATTGGCGAGCAGCTCTGTGCCAGCGTCGTATCTCACAGGTAACTGGAAATGGTTAAGGAAGGTCATCGCCAGTTCCCCAAAATAAGAGTATCTTGAGCGATCGAGCTCAATGTACCACTTCACGGCACTCCCGATAAGAGTACATTGAAACAATTGCAACTATACAGAGTCATCTTTCAATGATTTAGATGAACACCAAAGATGGAAAGTAGTCACATGATCACCTGGATCTTCGTTAGGCTTGGCCTCGAACTTTGGAATGTCCGAAGGCAACTTCATTGGCATAGGAGACCAACGTGGATCGTGACAAATAGGATCATTTAACAACCTTGTCAAATCTGGCAAGTGTAACGTCGCCAGGAGTGGTAGTTTGGGTTGCTGTTGATAACCTGGGAAAAAGGGTCCTGGAGTTTAACTGGCACCAGGTTGCCAGGAAAAGTTTGGCTGCTAGCCCAGATTCTGGTAGAAACCATGGCCCTGACAAGCATAAGGATTTTGCATCTGTGGAGACATCATCGACTGATTTCCCGTAAAGGACATAGGGTGTTGGGCATGCATCGTGTTCGACGGACTTTGAGAAGGATTACCCCATGCCGGTCCCGATGGGAGAGGCATAGTAGTCTATCCAGGGTTCCATTGACTGTGGAAAGAATTACCCCAGAACGACATTCCAGAGGAGGGAATGGATCCTTGTCCTGAGTTCCAAGGTCCTGCTATATGTGCCCCCAGTGCAGGAATAGTACCCTGCACCGGAGTAGACTTTCCAAAAATGGGATTGCCCCCAGACGGGAAAGTGATGGATGAGAAAGTGTTGTTACCAAACGTCATGTTCCAAACAAACGGTTTTGAACTTACCAGCATACTGTGCGCAGGTGTTCCTTGACTCCCTGCTCCAAATAAACTAGTGTGTGCAGGACGCTCGACGGACTGTTGATGGGGACCACCAAGCAAAGGGGACGAAGGAGGGATATGACCTCCTGCATAAGGAAAAGCGTTAAAAGGGACAGGAGTGCCCCCAAGTTGACCTTGCAGGGGAGCGTTAGAGTTCCCTGCCCCCAGACCCAAAATCTGTAAAGTGGAGTAAGTGAGTGTAGGACTTGTACCCGAACTAGGCATATCGTATGAGAACGGAGGGCCTGTCGCACTAGGTGTGAAGGGGGTTGTGGCCGTCGCCATAGACGGGTTCGATCCACTATGCAACGTAGTTGCGGCCGAGACCATGGTGGCTCAGACTGACGACGGTAAGTTAGGAGATGATTCTCCTGTGGTAGCAACTGTGGTGGGAATGAAAGAATTCCTAGAAGAAGTAACAACGTTTGTTTCCATAGCTGTGTGAGGCATTGTCTGGCGTTCGTGAAATTGGATTGGTACAGTAAACGATGCCCAGATATCAGTGGTTGGGGTTTCAATCGAGCCAAGATTGGCGGTTGATTCCACCAGGAGTTGTTCTGGCACAAAGGTTTGTAACCCGGTCGCTTCGAAAGACCCTTGTTGGTCTAGGTTCTGTCTTAATGGTGGCGGGGGTGGCTCCAGTGTAACCGGTGGCAGGCCCAGAAGCCTTTGTGACCGACGGAGCTCGGGATCCTCCACTGTGTGAGAAGATCCAAGACAGGCTAAAGTATTCTACACGTTCAAAAAGTAACACACACTAAAAAGAAGCCCCGAAGAGATAAGACAAGCAATCACTAAACTATTTGGAAGAATAGTTACAACAACCAACACTAGAGCAACTTACCAGTGCAAGTGAAACTCGAATACGGAAGCACCCTCCAGGTATACTCTGCAATGCATGGCCCGATGTCTACCTTAGGTACCGCGGTATACCCCCGCAGTCACCCGTGTATGTCCCTAAGAAGATTGGCAACTAGGTTGCCAGCACGCGAACAGTCACCAGGCGGGTACAGTCGAAAGTCAGGTAGACCACAATGAGCAGGGTATCAAGCCTGAAACCTGTCAAGGGTATCGAGAGCAAATGGTCCGGAAGACAACTGAGGACCTCGAACGGATTCGAGACCCACAAATCCCCGTGGCAAATGCAAACGACGGAATCCCAAAACAAGCCCTCGATATGTGTTCTCCACTACGATTGGTCCGGCTTTGGAGGGGTTATCTCCGCTACCTTTCCACATGCGACCTCGTGTTTATCCCCTATGTTAGAGGGGGGTCTCGGATAACTTCCACGAAACTGGACTTAGACACTCCCTATCATAGACTCTAATGTTTGGTTTTGAATGGCCTTGGAGAGTTTCCTCTCCAACCTAATCCAAGGCCCTAGTCCTGAACTAGTTTGTGAACACTACAAACAAAAATTCTAATAGATTTTAAATTAGCGTTGCTTTTATGGTTTTTTCTTACGTCAAGAGGTACGAAATTGAAACTGATGATGTGTAAAGATGAAAGCAAAAACGAATGAAAAAAGATGGAAACAAAAGACTTTTACTAAATGCAAAATTTCAACAACTTTTCACAAAGAAAGACTTCTTTTTCTTTTCAATTTTTCTAAGATTTTATACAACAAACATAAAGGAATTTCACTCGACTACGAGCTACTTATGCTCTAAATGCACTGCAAAAACTTATGAAATAAAAGACTTCTCCCTAGCTAATGATGCAGAAACACACTCTTCAAACAGAGAAGAAAATGAAAAGAGATTTTATATTTATTTAAGTGCGAGTAAAGCAACAAAGGGAAAATACCAACAAGCACAAAACCAAGAAAAACAAATTATGGCTTAAAGTGCAGATCACAAAGAATTAGAGTAAAGACCCTCAATGGAAATAAAGAAAACAAAGAATCTTACGCTTGACTAAAAGCCATAATTTTTTTATTTTTTTTTTATATTTTCTGTCAACTATCAACTGAGAAAAAGCAGGCTAAGGGTATAATGACCTAAACTACTGATTGTTCAGCCCTACACTCAAACACCTGAGAGGAATACTTCTCATCAAAGGAGGGGATGACTGCCCCACCCTCAACAAAAAGTAGCTTGTCGAGCACACTATTGTCACTAAAACAGCACGGGTGCAAACGCGTGCCGAGCTGAAACAGGAAGTGTGTACACGTGGGTTGACCTTGTACAGGCCGCGTGTATGTTTAAATTCTAATACAAAAATGAAAACAGGTAGTCCAGACCAGGAACAGGCCTCTGGTATTGATAACCAGGGTCCCTTGAAGGCTTGGATGCTCTTTCTAACAGAAAAGAAAAATAATGCAAGGAATAACAAGGCGAAAAAAGCAATCTGAGATAGGACTGTGAACCAGCAAGACTCAGACAGGATTCCAGAAAACCCCCTGAGAATGTACAATTCTGACAGGGAAGAGGTGGACTGCCTCTAAAGTTCTCTGACCTCCTACACGCTACTGTTATCCCTACAGCTAGTGTTCACACGCGGGTTGTAAGAGGATAGGGCATGGGTACACGCGTGCAGGCCTTCTACAGGCCGCGTGTACCTCTGTGTGTCCCGACAACTACCGTCAAGCAAAAGTCAGGGAAAACTGGTATGAAGAACCAGGCTCCCTGCTAGCTCAGACCTTACAGAAAAATATAGGCAAAGAAAAACAGAAAACCTAATCTTTAACCTACCCAAAAACTTTAAATAAATCTAGAAACCCTAAAGAGTATTCTCCTCAGTATGTTCGACAATTCTGTTGCTGGGAAAAATACCCTACGGGCTAGCAAACTAGGGTCAGACTTGCATGCAGATTTCAACCGTAAAGAAATTACTTTTTAACCTTCAACCCAAAACTTAAACCCCTCTTTCGCAGTACATGCATGGAAAAAAAAACTACTAACCTGGTTACCGGCGTTCGATGCAGATCCTTCGTTGCGCTTTGACCACTTGCTTGCGCTGCTCCTTCCACAGATAACCTGCAATCAAGACAAATAACAACTATGCATGCACGCTACTTCTCTATTCAAGGGTTAGAAATCAAGCATAAATTAACCAAACCATAGATAATTCATGCATTGGGACGGGAAAAGTATTCTTTTATTATTTTGAAAATGAATCAACTTACAATCAATGTTGAGACCGACCACCGCTCCTTGAACCTGATCCTGGGCTCCTCTTCTTCTGTCCTCCAACTGCTTTGCGTTAAATCTCCTTTGGCATGAGGAAAGGCTAAAGGGTTGGGACAATGGATTACATAAATGGGAAGAGTTTCTTCGCTATATTTTTTCCTCCTCCAAGTGGTACCCCTACCCCTTCTTTTATAGGCTAGAAGGAGCTAGGGTTTTGGATGAACCCTCGGCCATGCATGGCCGGGAGTTTCAGTTAACTGGCCCATAACTTTTTGTTCCGTCGGCAACTTTCCTTTTTTCGTGCTTTGTTAGGTACACGCGGGTTGTAGTGGGTCAGCCAGTGTGCACACGCATGCAGTAATGGGTTAGGGTGCGTGGGCCTTGACACAAGAGGATTTTCAAAGAGTTTTTCAACAGAGTTTTGGCAAAGAATGGATATGAGTTGGCCTGATGCCAAGTAAGCATGTGTGGTGCAATTTAGGGTTATAACACAAATGTAGATTTTAACCTTGTACACTATTTTACTGCAAACAAGTTTTCAATAAAAGAACAGAAAAGATACAATGGAAAATAAACACATTACACATATATTTTTCCCCTGGATACCCAAACCTGGAAAACCAACATATTCTATATTCATTCACTTCATACATTGTCTACATACATATAGGATCCAGCGACATCCAAAACCCTAATCCAATGACCTGGATTAGTAAACAAACCTAATTCCTTAATTGAAAATACAAAACCATTGGCAAAAAACCATGTGTCGAAAAACCACCCAAATATGGACACGAAAATCGAGGACCGCCCAAAAATGGACACCAAAACTGAGGAAAATTATAACACTAATTGTGCAAAGAATATAACACATATCTAATTTTCTTTATCCTCAACAACCTCACCGGACACCTCTTCCATCTAATAACAAGATTTAAACAAGGTTGATTAGTTAGGATTGGCATGTAATGATTAGATTGAATGCAAAACCCATACTACAAAACTTAAGCGAAATCATGTGAGAATAAAGGACCCAAAGGATGAGTTAGTTTGGTCCAAGAACCCATCCTCATGCATCTATACTCTGAAATTAGGCTAATAAGCTATGTTTACTCCTAGAAGGTCAGAAGATTCTCATTGGTGGTGGAAAGATATCTAGTAGCACAAAGGCCACTTAAAAACTAGAATATTCACATGGTTAGATATTAAAAAGAAATCTCTAACATGGGAAATGATTTTGAAGAAAATACCCAAGTATATGTGTTCTTTTGCAAAAACAATGAATAAAATACCACTCATCTTCTTATCACTTGTCCCTATTCCATAGATGTATGGAGTGAGATGGACTCCTTGACTAGTAAGAAGGATAGTTAGCAGGGAATTGTGTGGAAGAATTCCTAAGGATATGGATACATGACCCAATTTCCAAGGAAATGAAGGGCCTTCCTTTAATCATCTCTTAGGGAACATGGCTACCTAGGAACCCATGAGTCTTTAAGGATAAATTCATTCCTCCAATTCAATGTGCTATTAAACCAAAATCTATATATGATAACTTTAAATATGTTATAAAATCCTCGGTTCTAAGTCAATTGACTCATCCTCAAATAGCCAAATTTGGATCATGGGTGGAGTTTGATGAGGCTAGCCACAGAAACCCGAGAAAGATTGGAGTAGGAGGTTTAATTGATTTCAATGATTCTCACCTCGGTAGTTTTAAAGATAGGCTAGGTCAAGGCACAAATAACTATGCATAAATATTTTCTTTGAAAATTCTCCTTAAGCTAGTTGCCCAACAAGGAATACAAAAACTTCAATTTTTTTTGGATTCCTAGATTGTCATCAATTGGATGAATGGAATAGGAAGAGTGGAAAATTTGGTTGTATTTAACTTCTAACATGAAATTAAAAACTCATTGACTTTCTTTAACTCAGTTACCTTTGAATGTGTGTACATAGATCTTAATAGAAAAGCTAAGAGTGTATGGAGACTAAGCCCGCGAGATGGTCGATGGAATAAATTTTTAATCCATAAGTATATTGTTCCATGAAATTTAGAATATTAGATCATAAACCCTTATAAACCCATAAAAAAATGTTTTCATTATCTGGAAAGCAATGGTTCAAGATTTTCCCTTGGAAGGAGCTTGGCTAGACTAGAAGGTTGGGAAAGATGACAAGGTAAGAGTTGGAATTTACCCTTGGGTGGTCGGTGATGAAGACTTAAAATTATCAAAAGAACTGATAAGTATTCTACATGGAGAAGGCATGTTTTCTTTATCCTCAACGACCTCACCAGACACCTCTTCCATCTAATAACAAGATTTAAAGAAGTTTGATTAGTTGGGACTGGCAGGTAATGGTTAAATTGAATGCAAATCCTACACTGAAAAACTTAAATGAAATCATATGAGAATAAAGGACCCAAAGGATGAGTTATTTTGGTACAAGAACCCATCCTCATGCATATATACTCTGAAATTAGGGTACAAAACTATGTTTACTCCTAGAAGGCTGAAATATTCTCATTGGTGATGGAAAAAACTTTTGTAGCACAGGGGCCATTTAAAAACTATAATCTTCACATAGATGGATATTAAAAACAAATCTATAACATGGGAAATAGTTTTGAGGAGGAACATATCAATCCCAAGTAGATGTGTTCTTTTGCAAAAACAATGAAGAAAATATCACTCATATTCTTGTCACCTGTCCTTATTCTAGAGATGCATGGAGTGATATGGACTCCTTGATTGGTAAGAAGGATAGGTGGAAGGGGAATTTTGTGGAAGAATGCCCAAGGATATGGACACATAACCTAATCTACAAGGAAATGAAGGCCTTCCTTTAATCATCTCTTGGGGAACATGGCTACCTAGGAACCCATGAATCTTTGAGTTTAAATTCATTCCTCCAATTCAATGTGTTATCAAACCAAAATATATTTATACTAACTTTAAATATGTTATAAAATCCTCAGTTCCAAGGTAGTCGACTCACCCTCAAGTGGCCAAATTTAGAGCATGGGTGGACTTTGATGAGGCTATCCACATAAACCCCGAAAAGAGTGGAATGAGGGGTTTAATTCATTTAAATGATTATCACCGCAATAGTTTTAAAGATAGGCTAGGTCAAGGCACAAATAACTATGCATAACATTTTCTTTGAAAATTCTCCTTAAGTTAGATTCCTAGAAAGGAATACAAAAACTTCAGGTTTTTTGGGATTCTTAGATTGTCCTCAACTGGATGAACGAAACAAGAAGAGTGGAAAATCTGGTCTTATTTAACTTCTACAATGAAATTAAAAACTTATTGACTTTATTTAACTAAATTACCTTTGGACATGTATACAAAGATCATAATACAAAATCTAATACTTAGTACAAAGTAGGAATATAAATGTCTAAAGGTATAGGATCATGGTTGGAGGTCAAGGATGGAAATCATATTCATAAACACCACTTAAACATTTAAAAAAGGATTAGAAGGGAAAATTTCAAAATCCTATAGTTTGGAAACAAGGAGAAATATAGAATGGTTCGTGTGAAATGGAAAAATATCTCTATTTCAAAGGACATGTGAGGATGGGGGATAAAAAGCATTTCTCATTTTGGGAAAGCCTTGGCAGTTAAGAGTGTATGGAGACTGGTCTCACAGGATGACCCATGGAATAAAGATTTATTCTAGAAATATATTACTCCATGTATTGTAGAAGATTGGATCATAATCCCTTCTAAATCCATAAAAAATGTTTCCATTATCTCGAAAGAAATGGCTCAAGATTTTCCCTTGGTAGGAACCTAGCTAGTTTGGAGGGTCGGGAAAGGTGACAAGGTAAGATTAAGAATTCACCCCTTGGTGGGTAGTGGTGAAGTTTTCAAACTATCAAAAAAAGTGATCAATACTCTACATAGAGAAGGTATATTTACTTTAGATTTGGTAGCCTCACCAGACACCTCTCTCATTTGGAAACAAGATTGGAAGGGACTAGTAGGTCATGATTAGATTAAATATGAATCCTACATTCCAAAACTCGAGTGGATTTATGTGAGAATATCATACTTGAAGGATGATCTAGTTTGGTCCATGAACTCATCCTCGAGCCTATATACCTCGAAATTAGGCTACAATACTATGTTTACTCCTAGAAGACTAGAATATTCTTTGTGGTGGTGGAAAGATGTATAGAAGATCAAATCCTTTTAAAGAATCATAATCTTCACATGGTTGGCTATTGAAAGCAAAGCTCTAACTTGGGAAATAATTTTGAAGAGGGACATACCGAGTCCAAGAAAATGTGTTCTTCACAAAAACAATGAAGAAATTATCACTCATCTTCTTATCACTTATCCCTATCCTAGAGAAGTATGGAGTGAGATGGACTCCTTGAATGGTAAGAAGGACAATTAACATGGGGGGTTTTTAGAAGAATGTCTAGGGATATGGACACATAACCCAATTTACAAGGAAATGAATGGTCATCCTTTAATAATCTATTAGGGAATATGACTAGCCAAGAATCCAAGAATATTAGAGAATAAATTCATTCCTCCAATTCAATGTGCTACTCAAGAAAAAATTATTTATGCTAGCCTTAATTATATCTGAAAAACCTTGGGCCTTGGGCAGTTGACTCATCCTCGAACATACAAGTTTGGAGCTTGGGGGTACTTTAATGGGTTGAGTTAAGGAAAACCCCATAAAGAGTGGAGTATAAGGTTAAATTTATTTCAATGGTTGCCACTTATTAGTTTTAAAGTTGGGTTGGGTGAAGGCACAAATAACTACGTTGGAAAATATTTGCTTTAAAAATTATCCTTAAACTAATTGCCCAAAAGGGAATACAAAAACTTCAAGTTTTGGGGGATTCTCAAATTGTCATCAACTAGATGAAAGGAACAAGCAGAGTGGAAATTTGGTTGTATCATAGATATATGATGAAATTTAAAACTCCTTTATTATGCTTAACTCAAATTCCTTTGAACATGTAAACAAAGATCTCCAGAGAGAAGTTGATACTCAATATAATGCATGAATATAGATGGTTGAAGGTATAGGGTTGTGGCTCGAGGTTGAGTGTAATATACCTTATTGTATATTACGTTTAATGTTGTTTGTATTAATTATACCGTCAATGTTAAGTCACTTACATTTTCTAAAGATGTGATTATATTCATTCTTGTGTTATTGTAAACCTATTTGGATATCGAATAATAAATAAATAAATATTGAATGTGTGTGTGTGTGTGTGTGTTTTATATATCTCGTGTTCCCTTCCAATTGATATCAAAGCCTACCAGCGACCTGTGTGTGATGGTGACCTGCATAAGAGTCCACGTCCAACCTGAGTGCATGAGTATTTATACTTGTTTTCCACTAGAAGTAAACCCGGTGTGGCGTGTCGCCTTCTTACCTATGTGCAACAATGAGGAAATCAGAGAGAAACACTAGAGAACTAGAGAAAAAGGCAGGTGGATCAGACAACAACGCTCCCTCCATGATGGAACTAAACAAAGATATTAAAGAATTTTGTGCGGGCCTTATGGGTCAAGTAATTGCCGCAACAAAGACTTCATTGGATGCCAAAATGGACAAATTGAACAAAGGATTAGCAAAGTGCACTAGAAATTAGAATGACATGAGAATCGAGCTCGAAGCAATATCGAATTGGAACAGAATTCTCGGTAATTCAAATTCACACTAGATGCCTCCCCAATCACACTACTTGTCCAACATGGGGACATATAATAATGGCATGGCCAAGGCAAAAAAAATTGTTCCAAAATTTGATGGATCAAACGCAAGAGAAGCAACAATATGGGTAAATAAAATCGAAACAATACTTCATGTATTACCAAATTTCTGAAGGACTTTGCATATGATTGGTTCCTGTGGTGGAGAAAAAAATCCAAATCTCTAGCAAGAGCATGGGATGTATTCAAAAATAACTTCTTCCTACATTTTCTCGACACAGAAGAAAAGGGACTTTTTGCTAAACTCACTTGATTACAACAATCCGGTACAGTGGAGAATTTTTTTTAGGATCTACATGTGCTAGTCACTCGTGTCCCTAATATATCGGAAGATTGGGTATTCAAATAGCCTTATGAGGGTTGAAGGAAAATATCCAAATTGAGCTTGAATTGCTTGGCATTATGGATATTGAGCAAGCTCGTTGAAAATAAACTTAAAGCATATCAATAGACGTCATGGCATTCACTTGGGGCTCTAGATCCAAATACATTCCCCCTCACAAAAGGACGTCGCCGCGAGATACAAGACAACAGAAAGATCATTTTTTAAAATGCAATGCACCAAATTGGAAACTTGACCATAAGGGCAAGGACAAACAATTGCTTCATTGCGAAATAGAAAAGAGTGACAACAACAAGCACGAGAAAGTAAAGGACCTATCTTCATCTAATGAAAAAACAAATAATGGAGACTCAAGAAATTCCCATGAGTAAGGAAATAAAAATGCAAGTCCCACACTCTATGTTGTCGCAATAACGGGTATTTCTCAACCCCGAACTCTTAAACTTTATGGCTACGTTAAGAAAACTAAAGTAACAATGCTCATAGATAGTGGCAGATCACATAAATTTATATATATGAAGATAGCAAGGCAATTAAACATATTCATTTATCCTTCCTTCTAATTACAAGTCTCCATCCTAGGAAATACGACTGCTTCATGTGATGGGAAATGCCATAAGCTAGAAGTATCCATTAATGAATAAAAATCAAAATCTCATATGTATGTTATGTCAATCGGAGGGGTAGATATTGTCTTGGGAGCCCAATGGTTAGCCACACTTGGTACTGTTGGATTAAACTTACAAGAGCAATTGATAAGATTTTATGAAAATGGGGAAAGTACAAATTACAAGGAATTAATTGTCCTCCTCCACAAATAGTCTCAGCTAATAGAATGGAAAAAATGATTAAAAAGGGAGCCCAAGCATATTTCTTACACTGCTATGCAATAGAGGGAACTACTAATGAGAACAAAAATGATGATCCCAAGAAATTAGATAAAAATCTTTGAAAATATAGCACCATTTTTTAGGGACCACATTAAATGTAATTCTACATTTTCTTATAATTCTTCCTATAGTAGTTGCTCATCGAACAAGGAGCATTCCAGTCTCAGGATACTAGGCTTAAAATTTTGAAGAAGTTTATGTCATTTCTGTTCATTTTTTATTTGCTATCAAAAATGGATTTATGATCCTCAAAATTCCTAGTTTTAGTAAAGCTCGTGAAGATCTATCTCCTCTGTCTATCTCACTTTATTCCTTAATTTTTTTTAAGAAAGTCAAGATATCTCAATTTTGAGGGAACAAGGCAAGAATTATTTTTCTTTATCTGATCTAGAAGGATATCGATGGCCACCCACCTTGTCCAACTGGCTAAAAACAATTTTTTTGGCAACTTACTATTTTTAGCAGTTTTTCAGTTCATAAACTTCTGGGGCCATTTTGAAGGCCTAAACAATGATTTTTTGTGATCGGGTGCCTCAATCATTAACAAAGGCTTTGATTGAGAAACCTAAACGAATCTCCTCATCAATACCTTTCCAACGACCTATCGTGTGCCGTAAACTAAGATCGTATGCAAAAGTTACGATCCCAGGAAGTTAATGTACTAACTTACCCCAACGGGGCCCACATGACTTTTGGCAATTCATCTCCTAGGGTTAGTTTTTTGGATTTCTAGGGTTTGGGAATTCATGTTTATTGTAAAAAGGCCTTTGTAGCCTCATTGTATTCATCTTCTTCCAAATGAGAGTAGCCATCAGATCTCTTCTCAGAGATAAGCTACCACCATTCTATCAAGCTTGTTATCAATATGCATTAATGAGAAAAACATGGGCAGTATCGGGTTTACTCTCTAGAAGGAGAGTAGGATCGACTGATGATTGGATCGGATCAACCAATGGTGGACTTGGATAGACCACTTTAGCACTCTTCAGAGGAAGAGTGGCATTGACCGAGGAAGGGACTGGATAAGTCACTTTGACATTCCTCAATGGAGGAGTGGGATCGACCGATGGTGAAACGGACTCGACCACTTTGGCACTCTTAAGAGGAAGAGTGGGACTGACCGAGGAAGGGACTGGATTAGTCACTTTGACATTCCTCAATGGAGGAATGGGATGGACCGATGGTGAAACTGGATCGACCACTTGAGTTTCATTCTCCAAGGGAAGAATGGGGTCGACGGGTGGAAACGGATCGACCGCTTTGGTGCCACTCTCTAATAGGAGAGTGGGATCGACAGAGGATGAAAACAGATCGACCACTTTGGTGTCACTCTTTTGATGAAGAGCGGGGCTGATCGATGACGGAACTGGATCAACTACTTGGGTTTGTGGTTCAATCGAGGAGGAAACTAGATTGACCACCTGATCAACCGGACTGACCAGGGATGGAACTGGATTGACCAGTCCATCAACCAACAATGGGTTGGAGGAAAGCTTACGATAACCTTTTGGAAGTTGAAGTTTTTCCAAAAGAGAAGAAGCCTCGTCCATGCGAGGACAAAGGTGAGAGTAATGATTACCTTTACATAACATGCAAGGGAACTTGACAGTTTGCTTCTTCCTACCAACCTGAACATCACTAGTTGACGGGGTATCATCAACATGACCGACAGAGGATGATGACGTGGAGGACCACATTTCTAAGACCTGGGTAAGACCGGGGCAATCCCTCAGAAAGTGGTCACCCTTACAAAGGCTGCAAGGGAATTTGGGTTTTGGATTCTTCCTTTTAA
>ML793564.1:212156-232970 GCA_009831015.1 Picea engelmannii
AATCTTTCGTTCCTCGATGAGTCTTGTAGACAAACAAAGTACGACCACTTCCTACTCTATCAAGATTAGTCCAAAATAGATCTATCTACTAAAGATACAAATTCTTGTGAGATTGAACACGAATTAGAAAGAAACAGGCCAAGAAAATTATATTAATGAGGACAAAACATTGCTTACAGCCATAGATGAATTGCAACAGTTTCATCAAGTCCTCCTTGTCTACCCCTTGCTCAAAAGATCCATGATCTGAATGATGATAACTTCATTGATTGCTCCCTATGAGATCATAGGTCTCTTTCTTCCAAAATATCTTTGTTCCAGCACCACTTATGAGATCATAATTTTGGTGTGATTCTCCTTTTCCAGTCCTCTTTCACCATTAGAAAGCTTGCTTATATAGCATTGGAGAGGCTTTAACCACTTGAGATATCCTTGGGGAAGGTGAGGATTTTCCTCCTTCAGTTGAGGATCTGCCCTAAGATCATGGCTGGACTAGGGATTCGAATCCAACTGCCTTCCAAGAATGAAAGGATCCTTCCCCCATTCATCTCAACAACTTAACTACTACCCAGAATAGGTAGCGCTCCCTCAAAAGGACCATCAAAGCGTTGTAGCGCTCCCTAGTAGGCTTTAGGGGGGCGCCAGCGCTTTCAAAATCCATAGCGCTCCCTCAGAAGGGCTAGAGGAGCTTTATAACGCTCCCAGACAGTGTAAGGGGGAGCGTCGGCGCTCCCATAAGAGGTATAGGGGAGCGCTCCCCTCCAAAAACTCAGTTTTTGAGGTGCTTTCAGATGGCAAAAGGTTTGCAAGCTTGCTGACTCATTTATCGTCTTCCAAATCAAATGTTTGAGGTGTTTCGAGTGTCTTTCTCATGTCGTTATAGGCATGACATAGGCATCATGGTAGTATGCTTCCCTGGAACTTGCGACATTTGTGAGCAAAATGCAACACTTGCGACCTTGTGAGCAAAATGCGACACTTGCGACCTTTGTAATGACGACACTTGCGACACTATCAAAGTGAGTATTTTTTATGTGTAACAATTGTCACTCAAAGCAGTCATTGGTCGTTGAGGTAAAAGACTATGAATCAGATGCAGGTTCTGATTCTAAGTCAGAAGTAGAAAAGGGGAGACATATCATTGATGTGGAACCCAATGCCATCGTTGCCACCACCAAGATATAGCCTAGT
Source organism: Picea engelmannii (assembly GCA_009831015.1). NCBI lineage: Eukaryota > Viridiplantae > Streptophyta > Pinopsida > Pinales > Pinaceae > Picea > Picea engelmannii. Next base: position 213,348 of record ML793564.1, read on the forward strand.
GAACATGATGAGCCAAAGGAAGGCGAGCGCCTCTTTCATTCATAGATGTGCGTGAAATGCACTTTGTTGCACTTCATCATTGATAGTGGTAGCCATAAGAACCTCATCTCAGCAAAGGTTGTCAAGCAGCTCGTCATGTCGACAATGTCGCACCCGTATCCCTACACCATCAGATGGCTCCGTCAAGGAAGCGATATTTGCGTCATCCAACAATGTCGCCTGTCGTATGACATCGAGCCATTCAAAGATGAGGTATTATGTGATGTTGCTCCCCTTGAAGTTTGTGATGTTATTTTGGGCCAACCTTATTTATGGAAACTTCATGTTGTATATGAGTCTAGGCCTCGCAGTGTTATTATTACTTTGAACAGGAATTTGTACAAGATACCCAAAGTAGTCCCACCTAGTGTTATTTCCTTGATCTTTGCCAAGCAATGCAAGAAGGTCATTTCTCAAACCGAGAAGTTTGTCTTCTTCATGATTCACTCTCAGAGTGAGCGAAAGGTTGTTGCCACATCCATGGCCTCCACGATTGACCTCTCCACACAGTAGAAGTAAGTGGATAAGGTCGTGGAAGAATAAAAAGACATCTTCTCATCACCTACTGGGGTACCTCTACACTGTCAGTTCAAGCATCCCATCGATCTGACCCTCGGCACACCGCTACCCAATGGGCTAGTCTATCGTCGCTCTCTGCTGGAAAATGAGGAGATCAATCATTAGATCCAAGAACTTATCCACAAGTAGTACATCTAAACCAAATCATCACCTTATGGAATCCCAATCGTGTTGGTGCAGAAGAAAGACGAGACCTGGCAACTCTGCCTTGATTATCGGACCCTAGATAAAATCATAGTTAATAATCGGTACCTGATTCCCCAAATCGAAAATCTCCTTGATTAGCTCAAAAGGGGAAAATACTTCAGTTAGATTGATCTGAAGTCTGGCTACCATCAGGTCCCAATAGAACAGACAAATGTATGCAAAATTTCCTTCAAGTCAAAAGAAGGTCTTTTTCAATGGTTGGTCATGCCCCTTGGTTTGAAAAATGCCCCAACAAATTTCATGAGAATGATGGATGATATCTTGCGGTTTTTCATTAATTTTTTTGTTGTGGTGTATCTGGATGACATCCTCATCTACAACAAGACTTGTACAGAACACTTGCAGCATATTCAACAGGTTATGCACACGCTTCGACAACACAAGCTATATGCCAACTTGGGAAAATGTTGCTTCGGCATGGACAGGGTCCAGTACTTAGGCTACATTATTGATGTGCATGGTGTGCATGTTGATCCAACTAATATCCAAGTCATTCGTGACTGGCAAGCTCCAACCACGCTCACTAAGCTTCAGATTTTCTTAGGCCTTGCCAATTTCTACCACAGGTTCATGTTGGGATTCTCCCATATTGCATGGGCCCTCAGCCAAGTGACCAGGGGTGGTGGTAAGGCAAGATTTGTGCTCGGCCTGTCTTAACATAAAGCGTTCGATGATATGAAGAAGTGCTTTTGCTCAGTCCTGGTGATTTCATTACCTGGCCTGCAACAACCCTTTGAGATTGAGACAGATGCTTCATACTATGTTTTGGCACAATCCTCACTCAACATGACCACCTCGTGGCCTATCATAGTAAGACATTATTATATGTTGTCCATAAGTACCCTACTTATGACAAAGAAATGTACTCCATTGTGCAAGTCTGCCGCTAGTGGAGCCATTACATTCTCAAGAAGGAGACAATAATCCACACTAATCATAAGTCATTGCAGTTCATGCAAACACAAGGCAAATTGCAGAATGACCGCCATCAAAAGTAGTCCACATATTTGCAGCAGTTCCACCTCAATATCAAGTATAAAACATGAGGTACCAACCGAGTCACTTATTAACTCAGCCGACCTCCAGTCACGACACTCACCATAGTGCTAGACTCTTACGACCATGAGACCTCTGAATCTCCCCACCTCTATGAGACAGATCCTGACTTTGGCAACACCTATCAGATGTTGGGCCCAAACACAATTGTCACTAATTTCCATCTTCAGGACGGGTTGTTGTGCCCTCTTGGCCATCTCTGTAATCCATCAAGTGAGTGAGCAAAGATGATTTGGGAATCCCACTACAGTTGGGTGGTAGGACACTTTGACGTGGAAAAGACAATGGCAGTATTGCAGCGACATTTCTATTGGCTGAAACTTTGACAGGATGTCAACAAGTATATCGTCTTGCATTGCCTGCATTATTGCCAAACCAACCACTAAGAAACAAGGCATGTACACTCTTGTTTCTACTCCTTACAGGCCCTGGGAATCCATTTCAATGGACCACATGTCATGCTTTTCGTCCACCAAGAAGGGAAATAACTGTGTTTTGTGCTAGTTGATCGCTTTTCCAAGATGGCGATTATGGTCACCTGCAAGAAGAACATCATAGCCGAGGCCACTACCAAGCTCTTCTTTGAATGAGTGTGGGTACACTTTGGGATCCCATAAACCATAATCTTATATTGGGACAGTTGGTTCATCAACACATTCTGGTCAAGCCTCTGGTCACTGTTGGACACCAAGCTCACCAAGTCTATGCCTTCCACTCCCAAACGGATGACCAAACCAAGGTCGTCAACCGAATAATCATGCACATCCTACGCATGTACAATTCCAAGCACCCCCGCACCTAGGATGAGAGTCTTCCCTATGTTCAACACAGCTACAAAAGAGCCATACATAGTTGAACCGACCACATCCCATTTCAGGTGGGGTTGGGATTTCAACCATTGGGTCCCATGGACGTTGCACTACCCCTTACAACCACCCACGCAGACTCGTCACATGCTCCAACTGAAGCTGACAAAGCCACCCGGTTCATTGAGCGAATCTAGCACATCTACCAAAAGATTCAGGATATTTTGCAGAAGTCTAATGAAAGGTACAAGCAACGCCATCATCAACACCAGGTGTCGCACCAGTTTCAGGTGGGCAACAAACTTTGGTTTCACTTGCAGAAAGAAAGCCTTACATGGCCTCATCAGAAGCTTCGTCCACTCCTTTATGGACCTTACACCATCACCAAGGCTATGGGTGATAATGCTTTTGATCTCAACCTTCCCCCCTTCCTTGGTTTGCACCCAATGTTCAATGTGGACCTCCTTCGGCCTTATTTTCCACCATTATTGGACACCTCGGAGATAGTAGAACAATTGGACCCAACAGAGCTCAATCATGACTACATGGAACATGCATCCACTGATCATATCATGGACACACAGGTCAAGGTCACTCACCAGCATAGGATCCAACTTTATCGGGTTGTCAAAGTAGGGCAGCTCCTGCACCAAGGCAAGTGGCTCACCTGGGCCAAATTCAGTAGAAATATCCTCATCTGATGTGGGCACTCAATGCATTGGAGACCATTGCTTCCTAAGGAGGGAGGATTGATTAAAGAGGATCTTGGTGGCCACCCACCTTGTCCAATTGGCTCAATTTTTTTTTTTTGGCAACTTACTATTTTTAGCAGTTTTTCAGTTCCTGAACTTCCGGGGCCATTTTAAAGGCTTAAACGACGCTTTTTCACGATCAGGCACCTCAATGATAAACTAAGACTCTGATTGAACCCCCTAAATGGAAGGCCTCATCAATACCTTTTCAACGAGCTGTCGTGCACCCTAAATGAAGATTGTATGAAAAGTTACGACCCTGAGAAGTTGATGTACCAACTTACCCCAACGGGGCCGACATGACTTTTGACGCTTCATCTCCTAGGGTTAGGTTTTTGGATGTCTAAGGTTTTGGCATTCATGTTTATTGTAAAAAGGCCTTCAGAGACTCATTGTACTCATCTTCTTGCAAATGAGCGTATCTGTCACATCACTTCTCATAGATAAGTTGTTGCCATTCTAGCAAACTTGTTTTTAGTATGCATTTTACAATTTTCAGCATATTTATTATTGAATAGAAGTCAAGTTTTATTGTATCTTTGTTATTGTTCACTATATCTTTGTGTTAACATTATAAATATGTGGTTTATTTTCGTTTCGCTCATAAATATGGATCATTATCATCATAAGATATACTAATTTTGTGCAACTACAATTGAATATGGGCACTATCTATATTTTTTGTATCTACAAGATTTGTTTTTAAATGGCCATCCCTAAACTGTAATATCCATTATGTTGTCTTTATTTTGTAAATCTTCTTGATCATGTAAAGGATGAAAAGAAGATTTTTTTGCTATCCTTGTTAAGTATAAACAATCATGGACTTTTTTAGAAACAATTATGGACTTTACCAAATAAGAATTCAAGAGGAAGACATTCCCAAAACTACTTTATGTACCGATGAAGGGTTGTACAAATTTTGGGTCGTGCCTTTCAGTTTTATCTAATGTGCCCACTACCTTCCAAGCAATAATGAATGATTTATTTCATCTGTACTTATGGAAGTTTGTACTTGTCTTCTTTGATGATATCCTTATTTATAACAAGAAATGGAACTCACACCTCGAGCACACAGACACAATATTAAAACTCCTTCAAGAGAATAAGTTCTACGCTAACAAATCTAAATTCAGCTTTTGACAAAAAGAGATAGTATTTTTGGGACATGTCATATCAGACGAAGAAATCAAGGTTGATCCGAAGAAAATTATGGCAGTGACTAAGTGGCCTAGCCCAAACTCAATCACATCATCACGAGGATTCCTTGGTCTTACCAGGTACTATAGAAGATTTGTTCAAAACTATGCACAGATTGTGGCCCCATTAAAAACACTAGTGAAAAAATATGTGTTTAAATGGAATGACGAGGCCGTAGCGTGTTTTACAAAGTTGAAGCTCTTAATGACATCCACCCTAGTTTTCAAAGCACCAAATTTCTACAAAACATTTGTCCTTAAAAGTAATGCTTCATGAACATGATTAAGTGTCGTATTTATGCAAGATAATTATCCCATCACATTCGAAAGTAAAAAATTCAAACCAAGAGAGCAAACAAAATCAACTTATGACAAAGAAATGTTGGCAATTATGCATGTCTTGGTTAAATGGAAGCAATACTTGTTGGGAATGATTTTTTTTGTGAAAACAAACCACAATAGTTTGAAGTATTTTCTAACTCAAAAGAACCTTTCATCAAAGAAGCAAAAATGGGTGAACAAAGTCCATATTTTTTACTTCAATATTCTCTGTAAAAAAGGAAGGAATAATTTGGTTGCAGACGGGTTATCAAGGAAACTTGATAGTGACACTACATTATGCACTATTTCCATCGTCATTCCCGAATGGATCTCGGAAGTTCAAACTGAGTATGTTAAGAATCCATAGATAAGGAAGCTAACCGAGGAAGTTAAAGCAACCCAACTACAAATCCTAAATTCACTTGGGAGAATGATATATTGTGGTACAAACAAAGGATAGTTTTACCCAATTCTTCCAAGTTCAAACTCCAAGTTTTGAAAGAAATCATGATTCTTCAACAACATGCCATGTGGGGTTTTTCAAAACTTACTACAATATACACCAATCTTTCTTTTGGAAGGGTACGCGGTCTGACGTTTAGAAATATGTGGCAGAATGTGACACATGTCAACGACAAAAGTTTGAAACAATCGTTCCTCTAGGTCTTCTTCAACCCCTTCATGTTCCAATCCAATAATGTTCGAAAACATATATGGACTTTATTACTGGTCTTCCTACCTATAAAGGAAACAATGTTATATGTGTAATTGTAGATCGACTAACCAAATATGTCAACTTTGTTAGGATTTATTCAAAAGCCAAGGCTAGCCAAGTCGTTGATGGCTATGTTAAAAATATTTTTAAGCTTCATGGATTTCCCAAGGTTATCGTAGGTGACAGGGATCCCAAGTTCACTATAAGCTTTTGGAAGGAACTATTTCATGAACTTGGAACATCCTTAACCATGATTACTTCATATCATCCCCAAACAAATGGCCAAACTGAGGTGCTTAATAAATTCCTTGAAGGGTACCTAAGGAATTTTGTGAATGATCGCCAGACACAATGGATTAAATGGTTGCATGTGGTACAATACTACGTATCATACCTCAACAAAAATGTGCCCGTTTGAAGCCCTGTATGGTTATTTGACTATCTCGATTAAGGAATATGTTATCAATTCCAAACTTCCTACCATGAAATACTATCTAGATACATTGGATGAAATTTTACACACTCTTAAACCTCATCTCGAACAGGAAAGGAACCGAATAAAAAAACAAGCTGACAAAAGAAGAACCGATCGAGAATTTATGACAGGAGATTGGGTGTTTGTTCGACTACAACCTTAAAAATAGAGTTCTATTAAAAATTACAAGAAACACAAATTGGCTCCTAAGTTTTAAGGACCCTATCATATTCAAAAGAGAATCAATCAAATTTCTTATGCCCTCGATATTCCAAATAAAGAGAAATTGCATGGCATTTTTCATGTTTCTTGTTTGAAGAAAAATTTGGATCCTACCATCCATATACAAACATAATTTCTTCTTTTATATGAAGAAGGAAAGTTAGTTTTACTTTCTGAAGGTATCTTAGAGGTTCGAACCAAATTCTTGCGTTCTAGAAGAGTTAATGAGTATCTTATCAAATGGAAAAATTTACCAAAAGATGAAGCTACTTGGGAAAATGAGGAGTTTAGATCCAAGTATTTGTCTTTACCCATGCTTCGAGGACTAAACTTTTCAGGAATGGATGACTTGTAATATTCCTTATTGTATATTACATTTAATGTTGTTTGTACTAATTATACTGTCAATGTTAATTCGTGTCCATTTTCTAAAGACGTGACTATATTCATTCTTGGGTATTTATGCACGCTAAACTATTTGGACACACACACACACACATATATATATTCTTTCTCGTGATACTAGGCTTAAATTTTTGAAGAAGTTTGTCATTTATGTTCATTTTTTAATTGTTATAGAAAATGGATTTACGATCCTCAAAATTCCTAGTTTTTGTAAAGCTTAGAAGCTCCATCTTCCCTGTCTATCTCAATTTTTCCCTTAATTTTTTTTAAGAAAGTCAGAGATATCTTAATTTCGAGGGAAAAAGGTCAGAACGATTTTTATTTATCATCATAAGATATACTAATTATATGTGACTACAATTGTATATGGGCACTATCTATATTTTTTGTATTTACAAGATTTCTTTTTATATGGTCATCCCTAAACTATAATATCAATTATGCTATCTTTATTTTGTAAATCTTATTGATCATGTAAAGAAGGAAAGGAATATTTTTTTTTCTATCCTTGTTAAGTAGAAACAATCATGGACCTTTTTTGAATCAATGATTCCCTAAGCAATGCTTCAGCATTTTAGGAATGTATTTATTTTTGTATTGAAGTAGTAAATACAATTATTTTTCCAAAGAAAAAATATATAGGCAACTAGAGTGATTACAAAAGATTCCTGGATATACTGGAGAATCTTCCAACTATAACCCACTCATACAAAAGGGTTTGCATCTTTAGTGAGATGCGTAGAGGGTCGAAGATACTAGGCACAAAGGATGAATATGATGTCTCCTTGGCCTCTGTGTACTCGATCTATGGTAGAACCACAAATTGAGGCTTTTGCAGTCTCATGTATTTTGTGGATTCACCTTTTGTTGAAATTTTCTCTACACCAACACGGAGTCAAAACTAAGTCACCTTACATCTAGATCATTGATATTAGAGCATAAAAGCTTTGAGAAAATCTAAATATTTTATTTTGTGGTTACTTTTTTGTTATTTGAGGCATTGGAATCTACTCCAACTTTAGATGGCTTAACCTTCACCACGACTAAAGAATCCAATGATGCAGATTAACAAAATCTTTAGTTATTGAGTTATATAAGACATTTTGTAGTGTCTTCCTTTCTAGTGTTTTTGCAAGTACTACGGGTCTTATGGAGAAGTGAATGTTTGTATGGACACAAGTAGAGTTATAAATGCATGGGTCGATCCTAATCACCCCATACAACATTTTGTATCATCGACATACCCATGAATGACCCTAGGAAATTCCACTAGTTTTGTTATACCTAATATTAGTGTTGTATGGGAACAAGATTGACAAAGCTCTTCAGAAGAAATATGAAGAAATACTAAACCAACTTGTAGATCTATTCCAAAGGATGGTGCCCAAAAGCACCCCCACAATGTCATAAATCGATCACCCACATACATAACCTTCTTATATTGATTATTTAATTAATCATTGCATGAAAGACGATCATGACTAAAAATATATTCTCTATCATGCAACCCACACCATAAAAACTTCTAATGGTTATGGAGGTATTTTTTTTCCAAGGAAAACCTCGTGGGGAAACCTGATGGATGCTTCCCCACATCCATGAATGTCATCCATAATAAACTCATTGGCATAGACTAGTCTAACCAGAACTAGGCACCTATTGGAACAAAACTATCCAAATGCTTGATAATAGTGGCGACAACTAGTTGATTTATCCCGTTGGGAAATGGAGGTGTTATAGAGGAGCATACTAACAGGATGGAGTAGCATTTTTTCAATTTGAAAATGGTACATAACCATGTGATATTATGTAATTGAGTACTTTTTCTCCACTACACAAGAAGACCCAAACAACTGTTTTTTGCACCAAAACTATGTTGTTCTTCGTAACATCCATTTGACGTTACTTCAACTACGGTGGAGCCAAAATTGGGTGCCTTGTTTAGGCATGTTGATACCCATCACACACTCCCATTATCTCAATAGTGGGAGACCAAAACATTCATTAAATGTCATAAATCCTTTGAGATCTCTAATTCTCAAGGGACTTTCCTTATGTTCATACCAAGCATACCACTCTCTCATTATGATGCGCATTGGGTGCTTATTGAAACTTTTGTTGTTAGTTTTAAATGTTGGTACGAGAACCTGACATTAGTGTAACAACTACAACCATGCTTAGCACAATGTAACATGACATAATCCATTTTAGGTTTACTTCGACTTAATCGACCGTCTAGAGTATTTTACTTATCCAAGTATTATTGTTCAAGACATTCTTGTCTATGTGTCAGAATAAATCAATAAATCTAGCTCCTTCATTCAACATATTCAAAATGTTCATAGCCAATTTAAAATTATGCAACACTATATAACTAAGAACAAATCACAACATGACAAGTATTATTTCCTTCGCAACTTCTCTACTAGAGATAGATTTCGTTTTCACACTTAGTAATATAGATTCAAAAGTCCACGTTGGAATGTTCGACCACTTTAATATAGTCCTTATACTATCATAAAACGATGTGGTAGTAATACTTTCAAGCTCAACTTTCCACCCTACCTTTGTATGCATCCAAATTTTAGTGTTGAGCTCTAATTCCCTTAGAGTCCTCCATTACTTGAGTAAAGCACAACACAACCAAATCCTTTAGTTGGCATTGATCTCGAGTATAGGAAACCGATGTCATCTAACCAAGTCATTTTTTGGGTGACATGGCATACTCTCAACAACGATAAAAAACGCTAATGCATTGTCAAAGAAAGGCACTTTCCAACACAATCCTAGTATTTCACACTCAAGCAAGTGTGAAAAATCACCCTTAGTTAGCAAACAATGTTCTAAATTCATTGGCATCAACATCAAATTTTGTCCTGTTTAGGACTAAAACTTATACCTATAATGCAAGGAGGCGCATTTCCACTTGATAGTGGAGAGGAATCCCCATATATGCCTCAGTGCTTACACTTCATCGCAAACACTTATCAACTTCTAGTGCAATGTAGAGAGTAACTACAATAGGTTATGTAGACTTCTCTCTACAGAAAAACTATGTTCCTCATTATATCTAGCACAATGGTTTTGCATGCATGATCTTCAACGTGTCACAAAATCTTTATTAGTATATCTATTATGTGACATCTCTAATAAATCAACAAGCATAAGATTGTGCTTGGTCAGCTCCACGTTCTTAAACCTAGTTAGTATAATCTTATTATCTAAACTCTCAATGTGCACACTATCCAAAGTGATCAAAATTGATTGAGTTAATGCTAACTCTGGAGATCAACATAGAAACAAACGATATTGAGATTCACTGAAAGTACCACATACATTGACTTTGTAACTACCTTATTAATGGAAACCTTATCTATTTGCTTGTATAAATATGTAAACATATTGTATGCAAATACCCATAGCTTTTGTTCGTTAACTAGATCTACCTATATCATAACTATATTCATAGTTTCAATCCATAATGATTTGACACATTGCTTCAATCCCTACCATTATTTGTAGTTCATTCTTTTGTATTGAATAGATTTATAGTTGACCAAATATATTGTGTCAATTGAGTTTAACTTATTTTGTCCATGTTCTCTCTCAATCAAGTCCCTGTTATTGTTTATTTATAAAAATGGCTCACACTCAACATGATTGAGTAGCATTATCATAAATTTGTGTTCCTTGTCATAACTTGTGACACCAATAGAACATCAAATGCTCGAGGAATCAACTTGAGGAAAACTAACGGAGATAAGGGAGGTCTGCAGTTTTGAGGTTATGGGCCATATGACACTCTAGCCATAGGTCGTAGGTGCGAGGCATCTAGGCCCTTCATCCCTTTGTTCCCCTATTTATCTCCTCCCTCTTCGTCGGCACCCAGAGCCCCCATCCCGCATTATTTTTCAGATTAAATTTTTATTGAGTTCTCAATCCACGGCCAGAGCCAGGCCAAGTGCCTTTGTAGTTTATGCCCGAGCCATGTGACATTGATCTAGAAGAGTGCAAATCCCTAGACTATGGGAATATCCCATGCGTCAATAGGGCCTTTCACATGTAGGAAGAACTTTTGGAAAATAAATGTTCGGATGAATCCAATGTCCTTGGCCAAGATTTCAAAGCCTCAGGAGTTAATGAGCCTCTGCGTGCAAGTGTGCCAATGAAACAAGATATGTTATCTTCCTTAAATGCAAGTGTATCCCCCAATGGAGAAAGGAATAATTCCTCCCAAATGGAAAAACATTTGTATCAAAGAAGGGTTAGGGAAATTCCAAATGGTAACCGGAAGAGATATTTAGGTTTAAGAGGTAACTCGTTATGCAGACCAAACCCTAGTTGGGAGATTTTGTGGCAAAGTGGTTGGCAAAGCCTTGTTAGGCGATTCTCTAAATAAAAATTGGAGACACTCGTTGGGATATGTTCCTAAGTTCCATGTATTGGTTAGAGGTTGGTTGTGCTTTATCCCAATTTTAGTGGACGATTGTAGTGTAATATTGGGAAGGAATTGGAATTGGGAATCTTCTCGGTTGGTTATGAGGGAATGAACAATTGACTTTGACCTTGAGCATGAGATGGTGAATGTTATATGGGTTTGGGCCATCCTCCCTGGGCTTCATATTGGATTCTTGACAAAAGAGGCTATGGAATCCATCGAGAACAAGTTGGGGGTTTTCGTGGGGCTCAAACCCAACAGGGAATCCAAGGCTAATAGTAGGTGGGACTGTATTCAAATTTAAGTTAATGTCTGGGACAGTCTGGTAGGCAACTTTGAACTAGTGTTCAGTGATCAAGTTTGGCATAAGAATGTAGACTACTAGAAATTACATTTTCATTATTTTGGTTGCCATGAAATCGTTCATATGCATGCGCAATGTAAGTGGTTTTCTCTGAAAATCTTGAAGGTCTAGGTGAAGAAGACCCAAGTGGCTCAGAAATCGATTGAGGAGATAGCACCAGTCAATTCTATAGCCAAAGGTCAAGTCCCTTCTCCTGCAAACCCCGTCTAAATGGAGTTAGCTCTTTCGGATCTTGCTCCGGACAAGGTGAACTCGGTTATGGTCGTCCCCTCTCCCTCCCCTTGTCTCAATTTTGAATGATAAAGTGGATGCTTCCCTTCCTTGCCCTCAGGCCCCCATGCTCCTCGATCCTTCCTATGGTGCTAAGGTTTCCCTTGATCCCATAGTGTTTGAAGTTAGTAAGTTCATATCCCTCCCTTCCCCCCTCACTCTTGATTCCCCAGAGTAACCCTTCGCAACTAAGGTTGTTTCTCATGTGTCCTACCCTTCAAGGTCTTGAAAAGTCGAGCTCAACTCTCTTTCATAGAATTTTAGTATCCATGGGAAGTTCTCTTCCTCTGGAAAGAAGGGGGTGAGATCCCCTCCTAAAATAGGTTATGCTCTTCGTTTCAAAATAAAGCCAAAGGATTATTCGTCGTCTCAGGGTGGCTTATCCCTTAACCTTCCTTAGACAAACTCATTGGGATGTAAATCCCACCTTCTTAAGGCACAATAAAAGGCAATGTTGGAAATTCAAAAAGGAAAGAAAGTACCCATAACTAGGGCCCTTGGAGCAGGGATTGTTGTAAAAAGTCTCCCTCTATCATTCTTCTTTCATTTAACATGAGAGGGGTTTGGGGCCCCCACAAAAAGCTATCACTCAAAAGGATTCTTCAAAGCCTTAAGCCGAAAGTAATTTTAATACAAGAAATTGAGTGTTCTGGAGACAAATCTAGGGTTATCTTAGATCCTTGGTTTAAGAATTGTTTTTTTTTTTTCTATTGATGTTGAAGGCCAGTCAGGGAGGATTATCTATGGTTGGAGCCCTGCTTGCAAAGCCTTGTCATATTCTTCTTTTCGCTCAACTATCTCAGTTAAATTGATGGTTAAATATTTCAATTTTCCCTTTACAATTTTAAATATATGTTGTCCCTTTGCTGATAGAATCCCCTACTAGGAAGACTTGGCTTCTGTAGGTGCTTTCAATGACCCCCTCACCTTGGTGGGGGGAGATTTTAACTTCACTCTCTCCCATAGGGAAGTATGAGGAGAATTCCATGGACTTGACACACAAAGGGGTTTCTTCATTTCCTTCTTGGAATCCCACCATCTTGCAAACATTAAACCTAGTGAAATTGGTCCCGACCTCGCGCAAATTTCAAACCAACAAAGTTGTTGTATCCAAAAGATTGGATAAAAAGCTGGTCATAGACTGGGCTCGCCAGAAGAACTCAACACGTGATATCAGATTGGCCCCTTTGTTGAGGGATATTAAAATGGCTTACCAATTCTTTGAATGGTTCTATTTTAGCCACATTCTCTGAGAGTTTAACATAAAAGTTGATGAGTTATCCAAAGAAGTTTTATCTCTTCCTATAGGAGCTTTTGGATTCTATGAATTTATTGAAGGTGCAGAGGTAGAGGCCATGGAATTATGTCTGTAAAATCTTTTCTTTTCTTTGTAGATTGTATTCGGGATAGACAGGGAATGGAATGGTTATACTTTTTTGGGTACAAAAGTAGTAGGTAGCACCAATTTTGAGTAACAACAACAGTATTGCTTCAATTTTGAGAATGGACAAAACATTATTCTGTGTAGCGGAGTTAGGAAGGTCAAGTGATCTAAAGGTTCTATAAGTCTATGTATTGGATTGTTATATGTATATTCAACTTGTATGAATATAAAGCTTTTTTTTCTTGGGGAAAACAAAACTTGTGACACTAGTAACACAAAATTATGTAGCATAGCTTCCCACCATATTGCAATTGATCACATTATCTCAAATGTAGTACTTAGTATGCATAAGTCGTGGCTCTAACTAGTCTCTCCATAGATTGAACAGACTCCGTGCACAAGGTGATAGATCTCACTTTGGGTCGAAATTGATGAAATTCAAACCACTTAACAAAGATAACATGGTGTTCAAGAATTTTATGAGGATTGGAACAATTGGTCGGAGCAATTAGAAAAAGTGAAGCATCAAAAGCAAATAAACTACTCATAAACCAAGTTGAGACCATACAACATGGTTCAAATGATCACTGGAATAATAAACACTTGAATGTTCATGTACAAGCATAGTTATGTCTATCAGGGAATGTGGGATGATGATGCTCTTTGTGCATATCACGATAACATGGTCATTAGGGGTTGTGCAACATTTATATACCATACTCCCCAACCAATAAAAAATGGTATCCTTTACCTAGGGAATTGCCATGACAACCCTCCATCCAAACATGTATTTTTTTATAATGAAGATGAGATACACCATGGCTGGAGGTACTAAACTAGTCCCAACTTCACATACAAAGGCAATATTTATTGTCGGTGTGATAAAAACTTGATGTCCAAATAATCAAACATAGCAATAGACCTATGCCTAGTAAATTTTTAAGTATGACACTCCCTTGGTGGTATAATAGTTTGCAATAATTATCTTGTGTTTTTATTTTTATTTTACTATTGAATGATGTTTGATGGGCACATTGATTTGAGATGAATCCTATCATTCGAGAGAAAATAGTGTTGGAATAATTGTTAATTAATTATGTAATTAAGTAGTTAATTAGGCTCCTAAAATAAGTACTACGAACTTTTCCACTCTATTAATTATAATTGAGAGCAAAACGTTGTAAGTTGTACCTTTTAAGGTAAGGTAGGGTGAGAGTGATTGCCAATGTTGTTTTAAGTTATTGTCTTATGGGGTTTACATAGAGACATGGAAGTGTTCACCCATGTTGTTCAATCCATATAGAACTTGATTCACCCATATATATTATGAGTTTTAATACTATTCTCTCGTTGTGCTCTGTACTTATTACAATTGTGTAATTATCTTTTCATTCTATCTTTTAATATATATTTTTTGTGTATGTTAAAAAGAATGTAAATAGTAGATCCATAAAACCATGCCCACACCATAGAATAGAGATAATTACCCTAGAAACCCAACTAGGAAAACCATGATCAAAGAGAAGGCTTTCCTCGATGCCAAGAAATCTCAGAAAGATGCAGATTAGAACACATGCTCAACTAGATCCTTGGTCTTGTGCCAATGATTCAAAGGCTAAGGAGAGGTAACTACCTTGAATCTATTCTTGAAGTTTCACACCCGTTTTCCAACCACTCACTTAGGTTTGGGCTAGTGTGCTTATGAGTTTCTTGCCTCTTCTATTATGTACCAAGGAAAACAACATTGCCCTTGTCTTATTTATTTGAAGGGTGGTCTTTCCATTCAATGTTTAGGTGATCTCTTAATGTAAACATTAGCAACAAGTATGTCCCTCTCTTTTTTCTTTATAATATTGCTTTTGACAATGGCTCGTAAATTTGGAAGACATTTGTCTCTCTTTGCACGTAGAATTTGGATCTCCTTCATTGTCAATTGGGAGGTTGCTTACTTCTTTAGTTGTTGTAGTATTGGCAACTTCCAAATCAACCTTTAATGTTGTGTACCAACCATTGATGATTCTATATTGTTGAACCAATGCAGTTCGACATAGCCTTATGGCTACTCCTTCTAAGTGCTTGAGTTTTTTTTTTTTCTGAGTATAGAAGCTCAACCTCTTTTTTATCTGTTGAGATGGTCAATTCCTTGATTTTCAAGCATTTACTCTTTCTCTCTATAAGAAGTGTGGCTTCTCTATGATAGAAGTTCAATCTCTTTGCTTCTCGACATAGTCATCTCCCCTTTAATGAATGATTATAAATGGAGCTTAAATGGTGGAACAAATTCCTTGAGAGGAAAAACCCTTTCTATGTTCATAGCTTGCAATGTATCACCCCAAGCTAGTGTTATTGGGATTTCCAAGGGATTTCCATAACCTTTGTTGCTAGTCCTTTCAAGGGCTTACCTAAGCTAGTGTTGTTGGGCCTCTTAGGGTATTACCCCAAGCTAGTGTTATTGAGCCTTTTGAGTCATTACCCCAAGTTTGTTCCATTGGGTCTTTCCAAGTATCCCCCCAATACTCAAAGGAATTTGGGGTTCTTCCTAAAAACACCCGTGACTAGAGTGGGTGGCAGGTGCAAGGGGGGGTCATCATGGACCTTGGAGTGACAATTGAAACTTATTATGCTCGGGGACTTGGCATAATTTCCAATAATAGAGTAGAAGCTTATGCTATGTGGCAAGGACTTTAAGATAGCAAAAGCCATTGGTGTGCAATCGACAATAGTGATAGGAGACTCCAACAATATCATCAATCACATGGTCCATATTTCAGATCCGAGAGACCAACCTCTAGCTTCAATTATGAACCACATCAAATAAGAAGTGAGTTCCTTTTCCTCCATAAAAAAATTTCATGTTTTACGAGAAAACAACCAAGAAGCGGACCAATGGGATAACTATGGCACAAGTTTAAAAGAGGGGGAGTTAGTGGTCAGTGGCACATAATATCAACAAACCATCCCTTGATTTAATGAATAGTATTGAGACATGCCTTATGGCCTCACATGGCAAGCTACGATGAATTCATAAACCATCACATGGCATGCAATCCAGACGAACTCACCAAATATACAGATTATAATGTAAAGGGATGGGATTCCCTCATCTGCATGCCTCTTGCATTAAAATCACATGTTTATCACTAGTTGGCTCTAGTTCATTTGGCTCACTATGGGATACTGGTAATTTTGTTTGATAGGAATAGGGGATAAGTCAAGCCTTTTCACCAAGTATTCAATATTCTTGTTGTTTGTTTGTTGCTTGGAGTTTGTCTGGGTGCCAAGGATCTCCCAAGTGAACCACCCCCGGATGGACTTTTAGATTGTAGAGACATAACAGATTATAGGTTGGTGTCAACCATGGAACTAGTTGGTTAGACCAGTTTGAGGCTTTTAGGTTTCAACAACATTTGAGTGCCCAGGACCAAGGATAGGTGTGGTTATTGCAGCCAAGCTATAAAATATTTCCTTGTAGAAGAAATTGTACATACAGAGCCCCAAAGGGATTCCGTAGAACCACAAGAAATTTTTCATGTCCTTAGAAGCCACAAAGAGCATGTAAACTACAATAGGTCATCAATCTTTAATCTTGCTTCAAAAAAATCATGAAATTGAATGTTAGATTACAATACAAGTAGTAGAAACCATGGGCTCTTTGATGGAAACAAAGAAGAAATTGATAGTTGTGGAAGTTGAGTGTAATCTCCTTCAAAATTTGGCTTTTAATTTGTGTAAGGACAACTAGTTCATGGCCTCAAACCAAAGGCTTTTGGCCAACTAGTCTAGGGGAAAGTTCAAGGAGGAAGAAATTGTGTACCAGCTTGATGAGGAGATGGTAATTGTGAACGGAGAAATTGAGCCAAAGCCCACATGTCTGGATGATACTGCTAGTCGTTATGCTCTCTATTAATTTTCATATTTTTTAGGATAGTTCTAATATTAGGCATATTTTATAGAGTGTATAGTGTGAAGTAACATTAGGTGATTTTGTATAAGGAAAAAAACAAACTCTATTTTGGGCTTGTAGTAGGACTGCTTATGCATTGTGTAACTATTGATTTGAATATGTTTGGAACTCTACAGTGATGTAATACATGTTGTAGCTCTTGTTGTAGTTTTTTATCAATACATTTTACCTAGTTATTGTTAAAAAACAGTAAAATAAAATAGCCCAGATTAGAGATTTGGACAAAATTTTGGTTAAGTGTTGAAGTCCTTGTTGATCTTGCAACTTTGTGTGAACAATGATCATGGCCTTCAACCTATTATGGCCATAAAGAGCACGAGTCTTCACAAATCCTTATAAACACAAAATCACTCGAAATTGAAGTAGGAAAGAAATTTACATGCTCGGGTTGATATTATAACCTCCAAAATGGCCTAAACCAACTATTGAGTCACCTTGACTCCTGATCTCTTCCAGTTTTGTCCATTATTTGAACTTGACCAATATTCACTCTGGAAAACATTTTTTTCTTCGTGGATCCATTTTGGATCACTCTTCCCCACTCGAAGGTTTTTGAGTCGCACAAAAGATTTAACTCTTTTAGATGGGATTTCCCTACACTATGAACTTTCTAACTATGGGCAATTTTGATTCTCACTCGATACTTCAATCTTTGAAGTGTGAAAGGTCTAAATCCCTTAATAGTTTTTGTTTCATTTCCATCATGTCCATCAGACCCCGTGACTCAATTGGTTCTTTGTTGCCAATGTGATCACTCACTGTGTTCAAATCAACAGGGTTGTCCTCTTCTACAACTGATGTAATTGCTCAACTACAATCTTATTGATATTGAACAAAATTCAAATGAAGAAAAGTTATGTGATTTGCCTCCTTAGTGTAGATTTACCTTTATGGGCTTCATGGCCTATCTTGTTTAACAAATCTGCAAATTTCTTTCCATGTTGGAAGCTATGATTATACACTTTGGAAGAGTACCACTTGTTGTCCTCGTTCTTATGTGTAGATCAATAATAGAGTTCCAACAGTAAGCTCTTTGGCTATCATGACAGGTTCTACATTTCAAAACGTGTACTTGGAACTACATAAGGTGTGACCTTCCATCAAGTTACCATGGTGAGAGCATGCATGCTCATTTACTAGTGTTCTTCTTAAGTTTTCCTCGATTGGTTGATGTTTCCTTAGCATTCACATTTTATTATCCATTATTGTTGTTGGCTTCCACATATTGGGGAAGAGTGGTGCATAAAAAAATATGTATACCCAATTAGGATTTGGTAAATGCCAAAGATATCACAGTAGTATGTAAAATCTAAAGTAGCTTTTCTAGTCCCCTTTCCAAATGTGATCAAAGTTTATTACTTTGAAGTGATTAAATCCTAAAAAGAGACATTCAAGCTAACTTATTCACTATACTGCAAGCGTTTTCTATGTATAAGTTATTTGCAACTTGGAAGCTAGAACCTTACAGTGGTAGCCCGTAATGATGGTGCTTTTATACTTACCTCTTCTTTGGTGTGACTAACATCTTTGGTTGATGTCTCTTGGATTACAAATGTAAAAATCACTTCTTCTCCTTGACATTTAATATCCACCTTCTCTATGGCTTTGGTTATATGGTTCTTGGGATGAATCTTAGCATGTAACCTTTAACATTTGGCATTCCAATTTCTAGTCAACTTGTACTGCCTAGAGTAGTTCTTGTTGTTATTTTGGTTACCGACCACTCTCTTCATATTCATGATTTTTTGAACCTTTGGATGGCTCAATGAAGTTATCTTAGGATTCTTCTTCTTCTTGAAGAACTTTGGCTTTTTGTAAGTTTTGTTGTTTCTAGTGTGAGGCCACATGATGGCTTCTTAATCTAAAAAAATAACATGTATGAGGATACCATCGATCCATAGCCTTGTGGCCTGTCTTCTTGCCACATAAATAGATAAAAGGTGGTTTTCCTTTTGCATGTATTTTAGGTTTTCTCTTACCCCTGCAAGATTTCTTTCTTGGTTTACCAAGTGCTAGTGTGATCTTAGATGTTGGGTTCGACTCCATGTCACCCTTCTTCAAGCTTGCACAAGATTGATGGAGTAATGGGTTGTTTCCTCCTCCATTCATCATTGTCTTTTATTCACTTGAAATGGCCATTATTTCAATCTCCTTCACCTTAAAAATGTGATATTGGTGGTCTTATTGATCCAAGTCGATATCGGTGACCACCTGCCTCTTTTGTTGATTCAATGTTCTCCATCTGGGTAGTCTTATTATGATTTTATGGGATTTTCTAGGTCCTAAACCTCTCTCTCTCTCTCTCTCTCTCTCTCTCTCTGGGGGAAAGGAAAGATGTTGGTTGAGGAAGACCTCATGCGACAAAGAAAGGAAATGATGGACAATTTCACCCATATACTTCTTTTAGCCAAGCGAGGCAAGCATGGA
>ML793565.1:5800-25610 GCA_009831015.1 Picea engelmannii
TTGCCCCTTCCAACTTGTCCTCAATATTCAATGTGTTCACCATCTCCAAGATTTGATATGATAACCCTTTGTTGAAACTGTCATTTCCCTGAAATCGTTCCTTCGATTTCCCTTGCTGGTTATCAACCTGATAAGATCTATACTCTTGGTTTTCTCCCTTTAGAGACTAGGCCCCCTCTTTCCTTCAAAGCCTTGACTCTGATACCATGTTGATTTTCCAATAGGATTCAACCCTTGGTATGGACTAATACCATGTTGATCTTTTACCACTCAAAAATTAGCTCAAAATAAAATCACTTTATCTACTAAAAGCATAACTGAGTAATCAATTAAACATGCAACATAAGCATAAACAAGGAAACCAAATCAAATACATATAAACACCAATATTTTCAGGTATAAACCCCTGGAAAAACCCTGGAGGGAAAACCAGTCCATTGATGTTTTTTATTAAGGTCAAATCAGGGCTCTCGTAATAGGGAAAATGGCCCACAGAGAGAATATACAGTACAAACAAAACTGAAAACTCCCGTGTTGCTGTACAAACCTATACCAGCATGTTTTTCGAGGCATACATGATTAATCCCACTGTGAACCATGTATATACGTGACTGTCTACACTGTGAATCATGTATTTGTACAAAAAACCCATACGACAAGTTCCATACGATCCTATACTTCCATGTGGCTTTTGTCAACTAAAACCCACAAATGACTGCTTCTGATCTCTCTCCTCCTTGACCTGTATGACCTCTAGATGAAAGTCCTTCTCCACCTATCCAAGATCTTGAATCATGGTCCTTTGTGATCCAACCCTCTGATCAACACTTGGATGAAATCTCTTCACCCAAACTGTGAGATCTCCTCACTCTATTGTAAACAAAAGTCCTTCTTTGCTCCTACACTCCTCACACTAGCAAAAGTACCTCTTTTCTATCATCGACTTTGATCTCTCACCAAAGTCTCTCATAAGTGTATCTCACACAAGTCCCATCCGTGTCGACTCCCTCAACAAAAGTCTTTCGACCTCGACCTCTCGTCAAAAGTCCATGACTTTGATCTCCTATCAAAAGTGATTTCTCGTTTACCCGAGCCTTGCTTTTATAATCATGAGTTACAATCTATTTCTAATCTCCAAATTGATATACGATTGATATTACTTCTCACAATCACTTAAGATTTAGATTACATGGTGCATGCTAAGCATGTTCCTTAAATAACTCAATTACTAATAAAAATACATTTACTTAATTAATTCCTTTTAACTAAAATAAACTCACACTGGGCTTTCGACGACTTCCACATGACAGACACAAGAAAATGCGAAAGTACCTGCCCGATGCTACCACATACATCAAAAATAACATTCCCACCAAAATTTCCTCTTACAACTCCATTATGACATTCCCATAGAATGTCTAAACACTCATGATATAGAGTTCAACACCTAAGAATAACAAACTGATCTTGGACTATAGGAGAAAGAAAATATGAATAGCGGTGCACCTCTTGGTGGTGCATTTGTAACATGGGGAGTAGGAGTGGAAGGAGCATGTGATTCATTTGCAACATGTGGTGTAGGTGGAGCAAGAGGACTCAATGGAGTAGGTGGAACAAAATTTAGCTTAGGAGCATCCACTAGATCAATGAGAACATCATCCTTAGGCTTGTCATCAAAAGATGCATGAGCACATCACTTCACTTGTTGAGGTGCATGAGTTTCCCTACACAATGCATAAGGGATCTTAAGAATATGGTGAAACAATATGGTCATTTCTTAGGGAAGGATATATCCTCCCATATTTTGGAATATACAAGACCACTTTGTGTGCAAGTGACCTCACTTTGAAGCCAACCATCAACTCACACATCTGATCCGCTACATTGATACAAAATTGTATATCTGGTCACATACATTGCATCCCTTGTCTACGATCCCTAACCGAGTAATCGGGATTGAACATATTTACATTTGGTTGTGGAGGGGATATGCCATCACCAACTAGATCAATATTTGGAAACTAGTTGACAAAAATTAGACAATTTAAAAAATTTGCACAATCAAAACATGTGCACTAAATATAACAAAAAGTTACTAAACTAGAATAATCAAAACATCACAAGAATATTGCCCCTCTCATATAGTGTTTAAGTTGTAATAAATAAAATAGTTCGACAACCCTCACTAGTCCATCCCTATATAAGGATGTGACACAAGATTGAGGACAAGATCATCTTTACCACCTAATAGAGAAATAACATTAGTAGACTCGGGCCTACAAGACTATACTGGCTTTAAACCCCTCTTGTGCAACATCCACACTAGACACATGTACACATAAATTGTTGATCTAGGAGGGACACAATCAAATGATGATATAGTCATTGAAAACCTCTAATAAAAAAATAGACAAAACATCTTTGATGCAAAGGGTAAGAGAGATCTCCCCTGTAGTATATTACAACAACAATCCAAAGAAATACAAAACTACCATAGTATATTGATAGATCACTTGTACAATGTTTTTTGCTTGATGAGGGTGTCTATGCAATGCAACAAAGCACTACTGATGCTTTTCCCATCAATAGTATGATGTGCCAGTGAATATTGAGTAAGGAATGAGTAGTGCACATCCCCATGCTTGAAAAGATGCACATGCAGTTGTCCCAAAATAACCTAGATCTCATTGGATTTATTTGACATGCTTTTGAATGTATGTCAATTAGTTCTATGCTAAAACACCATATGACACCTCAGAGAAATTTGTAGCATCAAACCCTAGATAGATCAATGATAAAGTAAATTTCATCTTTTGTGGGGCTGATAACAAAGATCAAATCCAACCTTGAATGCCTATCTTGAAACATCACAACAATGGATCAATTGACACAAAAACACAATATGTGGTTGTCCTTGATTCAAAGAAAAACCTCATTAACAACATATATAAATAAAAGATACAATATGTATTAAAATAAGAGTTATAATACATATTTAATATGTCATTTTAAATCGAGTGCATTAGAAAGTGTAAAACTTGTAGGTTCACCTATTCTTTGGTAGTAAATGGGAATTGGTGTGCTAAAGGTTTATGGGCGCTATGTTAATGGTGTGGTAAGACAAACCATACCATCCATTAATGTGGATGATCATTAGTGTGGATAGTCAATATTGACACCTTGGACTTCAATGTGTCTAGTTCATATCAATGTGCCACAAAAGTAAGGAATTGAATTAATATTAATTTGTATGTTTTAGTTTATTGCATACACTGGTGCATATGTGTCTAAACAACAACAATGCACCATTGGTGCATGTGCGTTGTACGATTTCAACGCATCGAACTTCATTGGGTCTAGTAGCTATAAATGCATCACAAAATCAAGGAACATTCACCTTGCCATTGCAATGTGTTGACGTGGCCTAGTCACACAGTGCACAATGCACTTGGTTAGCTATAAGCACATCATTTCGTGCAGTCAAATGTAATACATCGAAATATTTTTATTGATGCCAGGCATTATTTTTCACCAATCAATATGCCTAGTTATGTGAAACAAACCATCTTTGTGTCAGTCAATTCTATTGCCAGAATTACGTTACATTAAATTCATCAATCCGGTGTCCATAGACTTGTGAGATGCCAACAAAATATATGCATGAGTACACAACTAAATCTAAGCTAAGCAAGTTGAATCAAAATGATTTGCTTGACAAGACACTTCCAAGAATTAGAGTCAAGGATACAAGTGCTCTGTTACAATGATAAGTTAACTACTACATGGCTTGACTAATTCTTGTAGCTTGATCAAACTGAAAATAAACACTGTAGAAATGAAACGCTACAGAGTTCAACTGAGGTCAATGAACTTATGTTTCAATCATTTACCACATTCCTCCAATTGATATCAAGAACATCAATTGGTTTTGTGATCACTTATAAAACTTAGCCTTCAATGCCTAACTTTGTAGGGAAACCCACACTTGCAGAAATGAAAGAGCATAAAGAAATGAACAGGAAATGGAATGAGAAAATACTGCAATAACATCATACAACAAAAAGCAAACTAATTGGGCAACGTATACCAAAGAGAGGGGGCCTTGCCTCTCTTGGCATATATTGCCAAGAATGACTACAATAGAGAACTCTTGATCTGCAACAACAAGCTCTTTATTCCAACATCAAAATGATTACAATGATCCTTCTCTTTCTTTTCTTCAACTCTCTAATTCTTTAACTACTGAACTATGCACTCATGAACTCCCCAGGCTAAATGATATCCTCTCATATTTATACATATAAAAAGAGGAGTTACAAGATGAGATCAGATCCTAAACAAGTGGATCTCATAACCAACAAATCCTAGATCCTAAACATGTGGATCTCCTCCACCAAATATTGGATTTGATTTAAGATACTTTGCATAAGATAATACAACTTATTTCATGAGATCCATGTGGCCAAATTCGTGGGTATGAGCCACAAATTGGTCAAACCACTTAGCTATAGAATTTTGAGCTAGAATGACTAGTTTTAGAAATCTCAACCATACACCCCTTGTTTTGCACTTTTAGCAGATTTACCTTGAGAGTCATCTAAATGACACTATTTTGCACAAAACCCATATTTTAGATTTTCAAGATTCATCTTCATATGTTCAGAAATTATGTGGAAAATTTGACTATCATAACTGCTAATCATCTACATAATTGCCAATCTCAACTATTGAATTTCATAAGTTATGAAATCACAATATCTACTCTAAGTAATCATCAAAACATGGGAAAATGACCATTTTATGTAAATATGGCACTTGAAGCTTGTGTAAGGTGAAAATGGATAATTACAGAAATAAGGTTAATGAAGTGAATTGAGATGGAAGGGAAAAATAGATGAAATAATGGCTAATTGCATCATAAAACATGTCAATTATGAGGCCCAACACTTTGTAACAAAGTTTTGGCTTTCTTTGGCGATATATTGGCATGGATTAAATGTATTGGGAAATATTTCATATAATTAACATGAACATGTTGTTGCTATAGAAAACACACTTTTTTTTGTCAGTGCATGGATGTGGAATTGGTGCATTGTAGCAATGCGTCATGTCACAATTAATAAATGTGCTACATCAAAAAAACATTTGGTCCATTGCATTGAAATGTATGCACCATACATGGCGTGTTACATGAAACAATGCACTAGAGACAATGATTTTTCTACACCATTTGTCGATAGTGTGAAAATAGTTTCTGATGCATTGATGCCAATTTTTTTTTTTAAAAGGAAATTATCTACATAAATTGGAAAAAAACACCGTATGAAAATATAAATAAGGGGGAAAAAATATTTTACCTATTGTTGTCTTCATCACGGAGGCATGATCGTTATGAAAAATGAAAATAAATTTGATGCGTTTTTCTAATATCCCAAATTGAATAAAAATTTCAATGTAAACCCAATGTGGATGAAGATTGTTGAGCAAATCCAACAATTTAAAAGCATGGACAACGGATTCGGCAAAATACAGTGGTGCTTGAAGGGCATGGAAGCATTGGTTGAGGGTAAAAATGAGAATCAAATGGGTAATTTTTTATTATTTTACCCTACGATGGTGGAATTGAGATACAAATGCACTAGTGTGTCTCGATATGTCTATACTATTGCAACATCGATACAATCATAAGATTATAGTGCATCGATAATGACAAATTAAAAGTCACATGTTTTGTTTATTTATTTTAAAATCATTGAAACAATTAGTGAAAGATGACATTTAAAAAATATAGACATTAGTGAACTTATAAATATCCATACATTGATATACATGGCACATCGATGCATCCAATGGTAAGAAGTGCATCGAAGTTAAAAACCTCTGTTTGTACACCTCTACTAAAATATTTCACTAAACATAAAATAAGTAGACATGTCTATGCTAAAACCTTCAATAACCTTATAATATCCTAAATAAAGAAAAAAATAAAATACAAACCTTATCTTTTACCAAATCTTTTGTAATCAAATAAATAGTTTTATATCTAAAATATTTTCAACCACATTTCCTTCATTTTCTTCGACTTACAGCCCATTAAATCACCAACCACATTACATTTTATAAATACAAACAAATTGACGCCACACAATGAAGAGCTTCTCCTCGTACACTCCCACATAATCTATGTATACATTGTACACTTTCAAGGCGCTTTTGTTTGTCAATTTTAGAATGGGTTAGAAGACCCACTTCTATAAGAAATGATACAACGTGTTTCACATGGATTAGTTTTTTCAAAGCTACAATCTATATCATGGTACTTTGTTTGAGGTGGCTTCATACTTCCTTCAAACCCACCACATTTTACACACAATGATACCTCACCATTCAAATGTATATATGTTTGGAGGCTTGCTTTAACTTGTAAGATTTTGATTGGTCTTCATCAAATCACACATAATTGATCCGGATTTACGAGCAGAGCAAAATGAATAATAGATTGAATACAATAACACAGAGATACAAATAACAACAACATATATCCATTGAACAATAACTTCTATTGAATAAAGAAAATAAGACGAAACTGTAAAACTGCAGAACTAAAAACAACTTGCTCGAATGGTGGTAGCTATCTCTGAGAAAAGATGTGGTTTCTACACTCATTCGTTTGAGAAGAGTGATTACAATGAGGCTCCAGAGGCATTTTTAACATTACTCATGAATGCTAAGACCCTATACATCCAAAAACCTAACCCTAGGAGGTGAAACACCAAAAGTTATGTGGGCCTCGATGGGTAAGTTGGTACCTCAACTTCCCGGGGTTGTAACTTTTGTATACGACCCCCGTTTTAGGCATGTGATAGTCCGTTGGAAAAGTATTTTCGAGAAATACACATTATGCCATCAAAGTCTGACTTTGTCTATAGTTTGACAGTAACAAGCCAAAAAAACACTGTTTAGGGCCCCAAAATGGCCCTGGAAGTTCAAAAAGATGTAATGTCATGAAAAATTCTAAAATAAGCCAGTTGGAATAGGTGGGCGGCCACCAATATCCACTTGGATGCTGTGTAAGGCTTCAGGATAGCCCCATAAGTGCAGAACCCACAATTACAAATAAATGTCATCATTACAAAGAAATGTGCTGAACTAAAATTTTCAAGAGGAGTTAGTTGGAATAGGTGGGTGGCCACCAATATCCACCTAGATCAGTCCTCCCCTCTTAGGAAGCAATGGTCTCCATTGCATTGAGTGACCCCATTAGGTGAGGAAATTGCTGCTGAATTTAGCCCCGGGTGAGGCACTTTCCTTGGTGCAGGAGCTGCCCTACCTAGACAACCCGATAAAGTTGGATCCTCTGCTGGTGAGTGCCCTTGAATTGTGTGTCCACTATATGATTAGTGGATTCTTGTTCCATGAAGTAAGGGTTGAGCTCTGTTGGTGTCAACTATTTTGCGATCTCCGAGGTGTCCAATAATGGTGCAAAATATGGTCAGAGGAGGTCCATATTGAACATTGGGTGCAAGACAAGGAGGGGGGGAGTGTTGAACTCAAAATCATTGTCACCCACAACCTTGGTGATAGTGTAAGGCCCATAGCAAAGTGGACAGAGCTTCCGATGGGGCCCGATAAGGCTCTCTTTCTGCAAATGTAACTAGGCCTCATCTCGCACCTGAAACTTGTGCATGTCCTCGACAAGATCTGGGTACAAGAATTTGGGTCTTGAACCAGTCGAGACTTTGCAAGATTGACTATGCCGAGCCTGACAACAACTCATGGGGGATGAGAAGGAAGATGATGGAGCATGAGATCCTTTTAAACTGTTTCTCGAGGAATCCCTTGCATGCCAAAGGAACGAAATGATGGAAAAAATTGCACAGATCCTTCAACGACTTCCCACAAGAGACGCATATTCATTGAGAAGCCACACAACCCCCTTTAAGGTATAAGTAAATTTTGATATTCCATTATTTGAAGGACTGATAGATGCAAATGCTGTAGATAAATGGATGAATCTGCTCGAAGGGTATTTTCTGGTCCACAATTTTTCCAATAGGGAAAATATTACTTTTGCAGTCCTCAAGTTTGTCCCCCATGTTAAGGATTGGTGGGATACTTACTCTGAGCAAAGGGCCACAGACGAATCTGCAATATTTGCGGTCACCCCCTCATGGGATTCCTTCAGGGATGCCATTAAATAACAATACTACCTTTTTGGAAGCTACAAGGATCAGTACAGAAGATGGACCAAGTTCGTCAAGAAAGGGACCAGACAGTACCAGATTTCACCAATATTTTCCATACCCTATGCACCAAATTGGGTATAAAATTCTATTAACGACATCTGGTGCTAAAAAACCGCGACTGTCTGCATAGATACATTCAAACAAAAATGGAGTTTCTAGACATCGCATAATTAGGTGCGACTTATAGATATGCTGTCAAGATTGAGAAGAAATTTAAGCAAAAGAGGGGAGAGTTTGGATATGAAAACTCCTCACAGCCGAAGCAAGGCAAAGGCGGCCCCAACCCACAAAACAAGGGATAGAGAAAATATGGACACTCTCATGAAAACCAGTCCAAGTCGCAACCCAAGAAGGGTAATGAGAAGTTGAAGAAGGACACGGGAAAGTGGTGTGAATACCATAAAAACCATTGGCACAACACTGAAGAATGTCGCTCCAAGCAATCACTGGTGGCCGAGCTGAAAGATTCTGAGTCAGAGGTAGATTCTAACTTCGAATCAAATCTAGAAGGAGGGAAGCATATTATCGATGCCGAACCTAGTGCCACTATCGCTACCACCACAGTCCAGCCAAGGGAACCAGAAGAACCAAAGGAGGGGGAACACCTCTTTCACTCACAGATATGGGTAAAGGGGGCCCCACTTCATTTCATTATCAATAGCGACAGTCAAAAGAACTTGATCTCAACAGAGGTCATCAAGCAGCTGGACCTGTCGATGACACCTTACTCACAACCCTACACCATCGGCTGGCTTCACCAAGGAAGAGATCTTCGCGTCAGCCAAATGTGCCGTCTGCCCTACGACATCAAGCCCTTCAAAGACAAGGTATTGTGTGATATTTCTCCCCTTGAATTTTGTGATGTTCTTTTAGGCCAACCATATTTTTTGAAGTGACATGCTGTGTATGAGTATAGACCCCACAATGTTCTTGCACAATGAAAAACAAATGAAGAGCAGACCGCTCTGATACCATTGATCTAGATTTATGAACGCAACTAAATGAATGCCAGATTGAATACAATAACATAGAGATACAGAGAAAAATAACAAATATCCAATGAACAATAACTTCTCTTGAATAAAGAAAATAGGCTGAAACTGTAAAACCGCAGAATTGAAAACAACTTGCTCGAATGGTGGTAGCTATCTTTGAGAAGAGATGTGTCTGCTATGCGCATTCGTCTGAGCAGAGTGATTACAATGAGGCTCCATAGGCCTTTTTAACATTACTCATCAATGCCAAAACCCTAGACATCTAAAAACCTAACCCTAAGAGGTGAAACACCAAAAGTTATGTGGGCCTCGATGGTAAGTTGGTACCTCAACTTCCCAGGGTCATAAATTTTGCATACGACCTCCGTTTTAGGTGTGTGATAGCCTGTTGGAAATGTATTTTTGAGAAATACACATTATGCCGTCAAACTCTGAGTTTTCTACAATTTGAATGTGGCAAGCCAAAAACAAAAACACTGTTTAGGGCCCCAAAACGGCCCTGGAAGTACAAAAAGATGTACTGACATGAAAACTTCCAAAGTAAGCCAGTTGGAATATGTGGGCAACCACTGATACCCACCTGGATGCTGTGTAGGGATTCATGATAGCCCTGGAAGTGCAGAACCCACAATTACAAAGAAATTCCATCATTACAAAGAAACATGCTAAACTAAAACTATGAAGAGGAGCCAGTTGGAATAGGTGGGTGGCCACTAATATCCACCTGTATCAATAATGGTTGTCGTTTCAAACCAAGGGGATGGGGTGAAATTGATAAAATATCATTACATTCATAGTTTATCCTTAATATATCAAAGTGAAAGTTTTACTTGGGGTATTTTCAAAAGTGATTGTAAATACCAAATGTGGCAAGGATGATGACTAAGGTTGACATTATTAGTCTCTGCCCTTAGGGTTGCAGGGACTAATAATAATCGTTTTTACAATGTTTTATTACTCTGGCACAAAAACCAATGGATTTAACCAAAGTTTAAACAACGTCATGTAATTTTTCAATGCCCATTTGTTTTTTAGTCCAAAGTTTTAACTTTTAGGCCTTATTTGGCCTCTTCCTGAGAAACCCCCGAACAAGATCTTAGCTTAAAAGCACTTTGAGGTGCATATTTCAGGAGTAATTTTTCCAAACTCAAGTAGTGCTAGAACTAAGTCTAGCATTAGATCTTGACATTAAATGTTAAATAGTTTTCCCAATCTTAACCATTGAAATTCGCTTGACGTGCCACCTTATTGGAATTTTCACATGTTGGCTGTTGTGTCTGGTTGTTCGCATGTTTCCCATGTGTTGCAACGCTGGTTGTTCGCATGTTGCCCATGTGTTGCATCGCTCGTGCTTGTTACTTGGTAGCTTGCTCTTCTTACCTGGTATGCCTGCAATTCTCTTCTTACATCATATTGCTTGCAATTTTTTCTGTTCAAGGAAAGAGAAACCACACATTCCTGCAATTTTTCAACCACTTATTCTTGCAATTTTTTAGTGGAAGGACATTTTTCAATCACGTATTCCTGCAATTTTTCAACCACTTATTCCTGCAATTTTTCAGTGCAAGGAAAGAGAAGAATGAGAAATCCTTATCATCTCCATATATCTATTTCGTGGAGAATTGGCGAGCTTGAGAAATAAATGATTGATTCCTCTATCTGGTAAGCCTCTAACTTATATCTGTTTGAATATATGATCAAACTAAAAATAAAACATCAGGAAACCCGAATAATTAGGATTCTATGACTTTATCACTTAAAATTTGAAACATTCCCAAAACAAGCTAGGGTTTCAAAAGATACCCTCTTGCAGTGAAAAAATGGGTTCAAGCTCACTAATTTACCAGTCACTAATTTTCCAGTTACATAGATAAGAAAAGGATCGAACTTATTTCTCAACTTGGCAACTGGGTGCCATAACTATAGGTTCTATAACCATCCTTTGCTTTGCAGTTTGTGGATAAATTTTTGCAGCTAAACAAACTCAAATGTTGTTTTGCAAGAGCAAATGGATTCATAATATGGGTGGACAAAGATGAAGTTGAAGACACGCCAGTGACGTGGACCGTCCTTCCCCTTCTCCTGTTACATTATGTATAAGGAGAATACAAAATGAAATGCAAAGAATTCATAACCATCCTTTGCTTTGTAGTTTGTGGATAAATTTTTGCAGCTAAACAAACTCAGAGCAGTGGATTCATAATCTAGGTGGCCAAATCTGAAGTTGAAGACGCACCAGTGATGGGTACTGTCCTTACCCTTCTCCTGTTACATTATCTATAAGGATAATCCCAAATGAAATGCAAAGAATTCATGTTATTAATTATATATTTATTCCATTGTCTAGTACTACTAAAGAAACATGAAACTAAACAATATTTTTTTTCTGTTTTTTAATCTTCTTCATCAAGAGAGTATAACAAAATATTAAAATAATATTTTGTTGTATTTTAACTTTCTTCAAGTATCCTTCTCAAGTAAGTATTAATGTAGACTGTACTAGATAAATTGGAGCAGTGCATAAATAACAATCACATATAAAAAATAACCCACAACCAAAAATGAAAATGATATGAAGAAACTTGTTGTATGTAAGATCAATACGACGAAAAACATACAATGCCAAGGAGATAAATTTACTTACAACTGCGACGCCACCACCCACAATAACATACTTAAAAGAATTTTCTGCCATTGCAATGTTTGATCGAATGAATCTGCACAGAACCTAGGGTACTCAAAACTGTTTGTTGGTCGAAGAAGGTAAAATAAGATAGACGGTTCTTGGCAGACTGCTAAGTCATGGTAATGCATGAAACAACCAAGCGCTAACTAGGGTCCTATCTAAAATGTATACCGAGTTTGATGAGACTGTCACAATTGTCACTCACAGGTTGATGTGACTCACATGTTGATGGAAAACATATGGAATTTTCCATTGAGTTACCCACTCAACATCTCACGTCGATATCGATCTATGGACAATACGTTGCATGGAATCCAGATGTGCACTGGAGCTACTGCATAGATCTATGTGTTACATAGAAACACATGTGGACATAGATCTATTTAATATATTTTTTACCTGAGCTTTGGAGGCTGCATATGTGGTTGTATCCCTAGCTTATTATATTCAAAGTTGTCTTCCATGTTATAAGATTTTGTGTCGTGACAAAGTGAAACAACAAGCTCCTCTACCTTTTAGGCAGGGACTTGTTGCTCCGCAACCTCCCTTGTTAAGGTTTTATCTTAAGACTTTTTAAAATGGTTTTGAAAATTTCATGACCTAAAAATTTCAATTCAATTATGTGTATTAGGATTATTTAATATTTTGAATTGATTTGGAGATTCTTAAAACTTTTGTTAAACATTCTAAATTTATAGCTTATATTTTTTATTAAAGTTAAATTATGATAAATATTAAAATTATATTATAGCTTATATTGAGATAAGTTTTTAAAAATTGATACATGTTCTATGTCTTGATTTGGTTTTGCATATTTAATCTGCATAAACCTCTTGAAATCGAAACAAATGCATCCCATTATTCCATTGGAGTCATTCTTAAATAGGGAGGCCACCCTATGGATTACCATTTCGAAACATTAAATGAGGTCGAGTTATGGTGAAACTTGTCTTGAACCATTAGTAGAAAATGTTTTTGTTGAACCTTAGTGAAAGAAAAACTGAAGATGAGAGATTGCACAATGATTGATCTGTAAACTGCCATGGATATTCCACTGTAATAGTTCATCACAACAAATCTATTAAAATACTAAAATCTCTACTATTAAGGTTATTTTTCCTTTAGATCTCCAGAATATTTTGTTACTGATTTTCTGCTTAAACATGAAATAGATACAATGCGAAAAGCAGAGAACAGTAAAATACAATCACACTATCCACAAATAAACACAAGATATGGCCTCGAAAACCTATCTAGAAAGTGATGCTGCTCTGCACTCTCCATGGAGTTTCCTTTGACTTGTGGCATGCATGGCTACTACAAAATCTCTCCTCCTATGTTATGCTCACATAATACCACTCTCAAATTTTTTTCTCAGGTATGGAACAAGATACATTGCAAAAGAATAGGACCCCTTCTCTTCCTAGTGGCCCAGTATTTAACATAGCCCGATAACCATCTAGGGTTAGGTTTTTGACTTCCTCAACCCTGAATTGTGATAGGGTTTTGGACCTTCTAGAATATTCTTGAAATTACATACGTGGCTAGCCCCATATGCATGAGTAATGGGGGCTGACATTGCATCCTCTCGTACCATGGTGGTCAACACGGTAGGTCAACTTGTGGGAGGTATAAATTTTGCATACGAGCTTCAATTGACATGATTTTTGCACCGTTGGAAAGGTATCGATGTGTAGAATAGTGTCTCATGGTGCAAGATATGCTAGGAAAGTTTTAACCCCCCAAAATTCCATTTGATGCCTCAAAATGGCCACAGAAGGTTTCATACCCCAATTTTCGAAACTAGGACCTGCCACTAAAATGGACCTGCAAGCTGATTCCTCCAATTTTTTCCGCTCTGAAAGCATAGATACATATATGAAAAATAATATAATGATCTAATCTAGATCATACCTCCCCATTTAGGGAGAATTTTGGTCCCCAAAATCTTTACTGAATGAGGTGAGGAAATTTTTCCTCTACCTTCTCCCCGGAGTACCACTTTGCTTTGCGTGGAAGCTGTCGTTTCAACCCAATCTTCCGAAGGTCATGCTGCCCCCGTCTTGTAGTTCTAGACCACTTTTGTAAAACTGTGTCCTATGGTAACTCTGTCTGAGCATATGGTGCTAAGTCCTCTATGGAAGGGATGACCTGCTCCTCCTTCTGATCCAACATGGAAGGATCATAGAGTTTGAGGTTCTCCACATTCACTACTGAGTAAATGCACATGTATGGGGGTATAATGAGTCTGTAGGCATTATCTCCCACCTTTTCTAATACCTCAAAATGACCATATCACAGATACTTTATCTTATTACCATCACACTATAGTATTTCCTTATTCAACTGTAAGCATACTCTGTCTCCCACTCTAAATGTTTTCTCTATTATGTGCTGGTCATGTCTATCCTTGTATTTTTCCTGTGACTTCTTCAATGTATCTTGTACTTGCAAATGGATCTCCCTGATATTATCACCAAATATTTATTCTTTTAATGCATCTACTGTGAGGTCCTCCCTCTCTCCTCCTTGTTTTCCATATACATCATCTAAGGGTGAAGGTGGAAAATACCTAAAGAAAATTTCAAAAGGTGACTTACTAGTAGAAGTGTGGACTGCTCTGTTATAAGTGTGTTGTATATAGATCATATTTTTGTCCTAGATCTTCATATGCTTCTGATTGTAAACCCTCAAAAGCTGCACCAAAGTCCTGTTGACTACTTTCATTTGCCCATCTGTCTGTGGATGGAATGCTGTAGACCTATTCAACTTAGTGTCCATCTTCTCCCACAATGCAGTCCAAAATGCACTGAGAAATTTGGTATCCCTGTATGAGATGATGCTCCTTGGTATCCCAAAGTGCACCCAGAACTGTTCAAAGAACCTTTTTGCTGCTTCTTGTCCATTGGTGGTCTTTCTACAAGGCATGAGAATGCGCAATTTCCTGAACTTGTCAATTACCACAAATAGATAGTCATGTCCCTTCGTGGTTGTTGGTAAACCTACCACAAAATCCATGAAAATACTTTCCCACTGTCGAGTGGTTAAAAGTAAGGGATGATATAGACCTTGCTTCTTGTTATCGGGCTTGCTGGTACAACAAAGTATAAATCCTCTAATATACCTTACTACATCTTTTTGCATTCTGGGCCAATACACATACCTGTG
Source organism: Picea engelmannii (assembly GCA_009831015.1). Taxonomy (NCBI): domain Eukaryota; kingdom Viridiplantae; phylum Streptophyta; class Pinopsida; order Pinales; family Pinaceae; genus Picea; species Picea engelmannii. The sequence continues at coordinate 20,896 of ML793565.1, forward strand.
TAAATTGGAAACTGTCTTCCCAACACCAAAATGTCATGAAACCTTGGAGGTGTGAGCCTCTATGATAAGTTGCATTCATTCACCTTTAGAAACATAGATCTTGCCGAGCTTGTAGAGTAAGCCATTCTGGAAATGATATTTATCCTTGCCATCACCTTCTTCTATATGAATTTGGCATTGTAGCTGCTAAAACACCTCCTTGAAGTTCTCATATTCTGTGTATGCCTCTTTATATGCATCATGGGTAAAAGGATCCATGTGCATCAAAGTTACCAAAGACGTAATCTTGGATGTGGGTGGCCATGAAATCATGTCTGCCAACTTGTTTGTGCTACCCTTCTTATACTTGATGACTATATGGAATTGTTGTAAAAACCCCATCCACTTGTAATGCTTGGTTTTTTGTAGCTCTCTCTGGGCATGCAAATACTGTAGTGGTTGGTGATCTATGTGGATGATGTTTTCCTTTCCCATCAAATAGTGCTTCCACTTTTTGACAACTTGTACCAAGGCATAGAGCTCATTGTCATATGTACGATAGTTGAGAACCACCCCATGAAATAATTAAGAATGATAGCATACAAACCTTCCTCCTTGCATCAATACTACTCCCATGGCATACCCACTTACCTCTATCTCCACTTCGAAGGGCTTATGCAATTTTGGTAGTGCGAGCATTGATTCTTGACTAATCTTTCTCTTCATCTCATCAAAGGTCTTCTTCTGATTCTTCCCCCACTGGAAACTATTACCACTAGATATTATGGCGTGGAGTGGTGTAGCGATTGCTAAAAATGAAGCTATGAACTTCCACAAGTATTGCGCTTCCCAAAAAAATTCCTAACTTCAGTGACATTTGTAAGAACTGCTATCTTGAACTCCCCTCCACTGATCACATATCCCAAATACATCAAAGACCATTGAAAAAAATCTCATTTCTTGATATTGACAAACAATTGGTGTTTTTTTAGAGTCTCTAACACCTGCACAATATGTGAGATGTGATCCTCCCAGGTAGCGCTATAAACCAATATATCATCCGAATAAACAATAAAAAATGAATCTAAATAAGGGTGTAAAACATCATTCATTAGTCTCATAAATGTATTTGGTGCATTGCATAAACTAAATGGCATAACCAACCACTCATACAAAACTTGCCTTGTCTTGAAGGTAGTATTCCAGGTATCTTCTTCTTTGACTTGTACCTAGCGATATCTTGATTTCAAATCCAACTTAGTGAAGTACTTGACATGCTACAACTAGTCCAACAGATCATCGATCCTTGGTAGGGGTACTAATTTTTCAGTGTAATCTTGTTCAATACTTGTAATCGATACACTTTCTCCAAGTCCCATCCTTCTTGGGCACAATTATGATGGGTGACCCACAAGGTGAGGTACTTAGTCGAATCACACCTTGCTCCAACAACTACTGCAACTGCTTATTTACTTCATTTTCTTTTAGAATGAGCTGTCTATACAACCCTATATTTGGCAAGGGGGAGTCTGGAAATAATTGGATTTCATGTTCCGCTTCCCTCTTATGTGGTATCCCTTTAGGCTCCTGGAACACTCCTCTATATTCCTGTAGCAACTACTCCAACTTATGGTTTTTCTCTTTAGTACATCCTTCAAGGGATGTCTTCACTCTCATTGACTCATCATCATATTGATTCTCTTAAGAAAAGAAAAAAATATTTCTTACTAGAACTAACCAACTTCTTGGCTTGGTTGGAACTTACCAGTGAGATCTTTGACTTGCCTTTATGCATGTTGATGATCTAGGACTTGCCATCCTTGATCAGTCGGTACTGGTTGGCTCTTCGTATGAAGATTGCATCCCTTATAGACATGTAAGGGCTTCCAAACACTACTCCACATACATCAAGAAGTACTACGTCAAATTCCACTTCATCAATATAATCAACACTTACATCAAATTTAATCTTACACTGTTTTGTTACCTTTATCTATGCATCCTTGTTTACCCAACCCAATGGATAGGGGCTAGGATGATCATGAACCTACAATATAAGTTTTATGACAAGATCCTTTGCTATGAGATTAGCATGTGAACTAGAGTCAAACAAAGCATCTATCTTGGTATTCTTAACCTAAATCTTGATGTGGAAGAGCTTGGTCATCTCCTTCTGTTCCTAGTGATGAAGGATACTCAGATTCACCTCCTTCTGCATAGATGTGCATACAATATTTTCATCCACATTTGATCTACTTTAAACCCGCTTGCTTGAATTTATGGCTAGAAGGTTCTTTTTATTTCCGTCCTTGTTGCGATTCTTCGGGTTCAGCTCTGGATGTAGTTTCCAACATTTTTTCTTGGTCTAGACATCAATGTTGCAATGATTGCAATGGTTTCTAGGATCTTTGCACTGATGTGTAGTGGCTGTTGTCTTCTTATATTTTCCCTCTTTCCACTTCTTGTTCCCCTCCTTGGAAGCTTCTTGGTTCTCTTTCTGCTTCGAACCACTTGACTTCCCTTTCTTTTGTCCTATGTTTTCCAGGTACTGTCCATGTACACACACGTCATCCACTATCCTTGGCTTGAAGAGCATCACATGCTTTCGTAGATGACTGTGTAAACCCCCTAGATAGTTGAGGAGTACATCTGGGTTCTTGGGAGAGATACCCAACAGGATGACCATCTTTTTGAATGCAGCGGTGTACTCCTGTACACTCTGCCCCTGCCTATGCCTCTGCCCAAAGTAGTGCCACCGAATCCATTGGTCCTCTACGCACATGATAGGGTAGAATTGGGACTTCATGAGAGTTTTGAAGTCCTCCAACCTAGTTACTGGTGGATCAACCTCCAACCTCATTTTTTTGTATAGCTTTCCCACCCGGTTAAAGCACGACCCTCTAACTTCAATCTAGCAAATGAAATATTATGCCCTTCATCTATATGGTGAACGCTAAAATAAACTTCTAGTTGTTGCAACCAATGATCAGTTTTAATGCATTGATCTCACCTTAGGATGGATTTATGTCCACTTTCACTTCCATCTTGAATAGGGAATGTGAAGGGTTAACGCCACTCGAACTCGACTGCTCTTTCTCAGATTTCTTTAGAAACTCCTTTCTCGATTCTTCCCGATCTCCCGATTTCCCCTCTGATATGATTTCTGAGCTAGAGCCTCCATCATCTCCAAAAGGTCCGAGATTTCTTGCTAGAGCTGCCATGAGGAGGTTCATATTGCGACTGATGTCGACAACTTGTGCTTCCAACTGCTCAAGTCTCTCTTTTGTTGGATCTCAAGGGTTATTATGAACAGACTCGTCTGCCATGGCTAGGGTTTCTGCGACTTTTGTTTAAGCTAATTATTGGATCCTACAACTTCCCACAAATGCCCAAAATAAAAACCCACTCTAATACCAATATGATATGTGAACTATCGTAGATATTCCATTGGAACAATTCATCACAACTGATCTAATAAAATACTAAAATCTCTACTATTAAGGTTATTTTTCCATTAGATTTCCAGAATATTTTGTTATTGATTTTTTTCTTATGCATGAAATAGATAAAATACGAAAAATAGAGAACAAAAAAATATAATCACACCATCCAAAAATAAGCGTCAAACCAAATACAGGAGAAAACCGAGCTAGAAGGTGAGGATTCTTGTTGTGATGGGTATATGTTATATTCTTTGCATGTGTGTGTGTGGGCATGTCAGGTTCAACAACTACGTCTAACGATCCCTATAGTAGTGCCCTTTGTGTCGTGTGCATCAGACGCTTCCTAGGGGGCTCCCAGGGGGGGCCAGGTATACCCCCCTGGTTACGCGCAACACCCCAATTTTTTTTTTGGGCGGTTTTTGCTATTTTTAGCGGTTTTCTAAATTAATCCTGGATTTAGGGATTAGGGTTTTGGTATCTACAAAATACCTAAAAAAATTGTATATATTGTATGGTGAATGGTGAAATTCTATATAATGAATATAAGAAAGGTTTTCCTCGGTTGAGGGTTTTCAGTATAAATCTGTGTGTACTATTGTATGAGCGATTGATTAATTTTTGTTTTACTTAAGAATCTATATGCATTGCTTTAATTCATAGGTTTAAAACTTACATGTGGTATCAGAGCTCGTTTTTGGCTTCAGGGGGACACCTTTGTTGCTGAAGGTTTGGCTCGATCTTGATAGATCAAGTTTATCTTGGGTCTGTGATAAACCTGGGTTTAGTGGGAGATTTTGTAGTTGAGATTCAAGAGTAGAAAGAGGAATGGAGAGCTCTTATAGAATTGAGATAGAGAAGTTCAACGGTAAAAACTTTGAGCTATGGAAGCTCAAGATGGAGGACCTTATTGTAGACAAAGAACAATGGATTGCTGTGGATCCTGGTACACAACCTACTGGTACGCAGCCTACTGGCACACAGTCGAATGGTACACAACTTACTAGTACACCACCTACTGGTATGTCGAAGGAAGATTGGGAGAAGTTGGACAGAAGAGCAAGGAGTACTATTCGACTCTGCCTGGCAGATTCAGTGTTGTTGAATGTCTCGAGAGAATCTACATCCAAGGAACTATGGGATAAGTTAGGGAAGCTGTATCAATCAAAGTCCCTGGTAAACAAGTTGTTTCTTTGAAAGAAGCTGTATCATCTTAGGATGGAAGATGGAGATTCTGTGACAGAACATCTAAATGCTTTTAATACTCTGGTAAGTCAACTTGTCTTTGTTAATATT
>ML793565.1:49941-66482 GCA_009831015.1 Picea engelmannii
TTTCTCGACTCTAAACTTTCCATCTTCCGACATTGCTCCCACTCGAACTAGGAACCCTCTTTTCCTGCGAGTTACCTTACGCTCTGATACCAGTTGTTAGAAAAACAGAACCGCAGAGCAATAAAATAAAACAAATGTAGAAACAAAACATAGAAGACACACAATACAAGAGAGACACAGATTTATGTGGTTCACCCAGTGTGGGCTACGTCTACCATAGAAATTGCTAGGTCCTTCCTTTATTATTATCCAGCAAATGAAGGGATACAACCTACATCAAAACCTGCTGTAACTTCCTCTTCTTTCTCTCACAGTCTCCTCTCTTAGAATACAATATTCACCATCATCCATAGCCGCAATACATTTCCCTCATAAAAGAGGGTTGCCTTCTAGGGCAAAAAACCCTAACATAATCTCTACCGTTAGATATGCGACCTTATAATGAACGTTCTAGATTTATAATGAAATTACAATATACTTTTACAAGGCAATTTTTGCTTCGGGGGCTTCGCCCCCGAACCCCCATCGGGGGACGCTGCCCCCGAACCCCCGCTGGGGGCCCGCTTGCCTCCAGACTCCCCAGCCAGGGGGATAGCCCCCCCGGACCTCGCAGAGGGGGTACCCCCCCCTCTGCACTCCCCCGCGTGGAAGAGTGTACATACTTCTGGGGTGTAAATACTTCATGGGGTATAAACACGGCTGAAATCAAGGACCTTTGAATTAGGAAGATGATCAGGCTCCACAACCAACATACCTTGCTATTTGCAGACAAAAAAAATGACAAGGCTCTGTCAGAGTCCATGAGGGAGAAACTTCACACAGTTAGAGGGGTGCGCGGGTTGGACGAACTCAATATCTGTGACCCAAAATAAAGAATTGCGACACCAGCATTCGCATGCAAGTTGTTGAGAAAGTGTAGGAAAGACCAAGTGCTCGCAGGTATGATAACTGTGACTGAGAAGTGTGTAGAAGGGGTATCGATGAGTTGGGAACCTTTTTTACTTAACCAATTCCTAATTGATTTCACATAAGCATACGATAGAGGCATAGAATTCCACTATTCGTGGTTGTTAATTATGATTGCATTCACAGTGTGGAATGAATTAGATGATGCGTAGTTTTTGGGTCTAAGAGGTAAGCCATGCTTGGCCGCCAAGTATCATAACTTATGGTACACGAAAAACAAGAGAAGACAGATAGACACAAATGTTGAGTTCTTTCTGTACAATGAAAGGATTATGAGGTTTATCCAAAATACACCACAAATTTCGCCACAACATGTAGAGGTGTACACACCAATTGCACGAATCTGGGTAGACTATCATCACATCTACATACAAGCAAAGAAAGACCTGAGAGAGGAATGTGTCCAGACAAAGTACAAATCACAGAGGAAGAGATCCAATTGATTATGCAGGATTGGGACCTAGACTGGAAGGTTCATGCGAACAAAACAAAGATAGAGAATCCTGACAATGAAGAAGAAGACCAAGGCAATGGTCAAGGAAATGGACAAGGCGATCACGCAGGGGACACACATAAGACAATACAAAAAGCAGTGAAAAAGAGGAAAGACAAGGGTAAGGGGACAAAAACATGTGGACAAAAGAATATGAAAACCCATAAAGAACCAACTATCTACACTTTGACGGACGATGATATCGATAGGATCGGCTACCAAGTGAGGGATGCAGTAGAAGAGGCGGCTCAATAAACGTCACAAAACCATGAATAACTTCACTAGAAGGTGCATGAACAGTTAAGGACATTAAAATACCTTTGGGAGGCAGTAAGGAGAGCACCAGAGTGGGGATCCGGGGAAGGAACAACAACAAGTGCAATTGGGGAAGTAGGGGTCACCACTTCTTACTTGTTAGAGATAGAAACAATGCACATAGTTTTGAAGATCTTGTCAGATGAAATTGAGTTCCCCATGCCAGAGATGCAGGAGCATGCACGAGTACTAAGTCACCTGGACTTACTCGTTTCACAGATACCCATAGGAGCATTATAAGGCTTACAGAAAGGTATTGCACATGAAATACAATTCCACAAAGTGAATGCCAAAGGAGTTGGCTAAGGTAATGATCGATAAGGAAGAACTGCAGAAGGATTATAGGACAGTAGTGAAGGAGAAGGATGAGGCCGAGCAAAAGGCAGAGAGGAAATTGAAGGAGAGTGAGAACCCTTAATTAGGATTTTGGAGAGATTTTGCAGAGAGAGAGAGGCGTGCACTGCAGAGTGGCTAGGATAGATTGAGGATATAATATGTTGTATATATTGTAAGCGCAATGCACATGCATGAAGTGATTACTGCATGAAGACTAATATAGAAGCTAGTTGTTGTGGACGTAGCCCAAGGATTGGGTGAACCACGTTAAATCTTGTGTCTGAATGTGTTGTGTTGATGGGAATTCTCATGGATGCTATCTTTATGCATGATTAGTATAGGTATGTTTACTATATGATTGATTTGCAGTAATAATGAATGATACAATGGGTTACTTATGTTGTAATCTATGTTATAAGGGTTCTGCACAATAGAGTTTATTAACTAATCAAGGGATATGAATAAATATATTGCGCACAGGGTGGATAAATAATAATGGATATGATGATAGCCTCACAACCCCTTGTCCCTACATAAACTTGGTTCATGCAGCCCCAATAGATACCTCGGGTGAGACTTCACTTGCATGCAGGTGATGCCGAAAAAGCCAGTATATAAAAGGTTTTGTTGGTTGAATAAACTGAACCTAGGGTCTTATAATTGCACACCAACAATGCTATGCTCTCTTTTCTCTAGTATAGAAATGATGCAAGTACAAAGAAAGAGGCACTCTCTATGGAGTTTCCTTTGACCCATGGCTTGTATGGCTGCTACATAATCTCTCCTCCTCTATTACACTCACAGAATACCACTCTTAGATGTTTTTCTTAGCTATGGAACAAGAGACAATTCAAAAGAATGGGGCCCCTTCTCCTCCTAGTGGCTTGGTATTTAACATATCCTGATAGCCATCTAGGGGTAGGTTTTTGACTTCCTGAACCCTCAATTGTGATAGGGTTTTGGAACTTATAGAATATTCATGAAATTACATACGTGGCTATCCCCATATGCATGAATAATGTGGGATGGCATGGCATCCTCTCATACCATGGTGGCCAACACGGTAGGTCAACTTGTGGGAGGCATAACTTTTGCATATGAGCTCCGATTGACACAATTGTTTCACTGTTGGAAAGGTATCAATGTGTATAATAGCATCACAAAGTTGAAGCTACGTTGAGAAAGTTTTAACCCCCCAAAATACCATTTGATGCCTCAAAATGGCCCTGAAAGGTTCCATAACCCAATTTTCGAAATTGGGACCTGCCACTAAAATGGCTCTGCAAGCTGATTCCTCCAATTTTTTCCACTTTGAAGGCATAGAGATAGATGAAAAATATTATAATGATCCAATCCAGATCAATGATGGACCCTTTTTTCCATTATGGTAAGAGAGAACAAAAAATATTATTGTTGAGGAATGCGATGAGGTTGGGGTTGAGATAGTAATGAGCATGGGAAGTAAAAGTGAATGGGATACCTAAGACCCCTTGAGAAATGATGATGTAGAAGGAAAATGACAAGCAATAGGAGTGGAGTAATTAATTGAGAGGCAATTGCTTATAACGAGCGATATACATATTGGGGACCACAAATTTAGTAGGAATCATTCCCTCTCATCTATACACCAATTAGAATGGATTTATCTTGGTAAAGTGTTAAGTGTTTGCACAATAGGTTTAAAAAACTGTTGGGATTCTCTCATTTCAATTATCTCAATTTGCTAAACAAATCTTAGTTAACCCATGCTTCAAGATCTTATTAAACACCTCTATTGTTCCATTAGTATGCATATGATATGGGATGATCTTGTGATGATGGATATAACTATTTGTTAAGGGTTGCAATCATGATATTGATAAAATTCCTCCCTTGATCACTAGTCAAACTTCTAGGGCACCCAAATCGTGTGATAATATTTTCAAAAATAAAGTGAGTTACAGTGTAAGTTGAATAGTTAGGTGTTGCCTATGCCTATTGAGTAACTTAATAAGTGGTAGTAATAATATATATTTCTCTTGAATGATGAGCATCATGATTGATAGGACCTTTGAAATCCACCACACCTTTTTCAAAGAATGAAGAGTAATAACTTGGTGTAGTGTCATATAATCTCTCAACAATGGCCTTCCGATCCATTGACACACATAAGAACTCTTCACTTAATCCTTGACTTATTTAAATATAGTACATTGTTAGAGGCCATCCTATAACACCTTTTGGGCGATATCATCCCCACGAAATTTTCCTCCCTCAACTCCATTTTTTCAATCTCATAGAATGTCTAAACACTCATGATATATAGTACAACACCTAAGAATAACAAACTGATCTTGGACTATAATAGAAAAAAAATATGCATATTAGTGAACCTCTTTGTAGTGCATTTGTAATAGGTGGAGTCAGAGGAGTAGGAGTAGTAGGTGGTGCATATGCAATAGGTGTTGTAGGTGGAGCAAGAGGAATCAATAGAGTAGGTGGAACAAAAACTGGCTTAGGAGCGTCCGTCTGATCAATGAGAGCATCATCCTTAGGCCTGTCATCAAAATATGCACAAGTACATCTCTTAGCTTGTTGAGTTGCATGAGTTTCCCTACACAATGCATAAGGGATGTTAACAATATGGTGAAAAAATATGGTAATTTCTCAAGGAAGGCCCCTATATATTCTCCCATGTTCTGGAATCTACAAGACCTCTTTGTGTGCAAGGACCTCACTCTGAAGCCAATAATCAAATCACATATCTAATCCGCTACATTGATACAAACTTGTATATATGCTCACATACATTGCATCCCATGTTTGCAATCCCTAACTGGGTTATCAATATCAACCATATTTGCATCTGGTTGTGGAGGGGATATGCCATCACCAATCAAACCAATATTTGGAAACTAGTCGACAAAAAATAGAAAATTTAAATTTTTTTGCATAGTTAAAACATGTGCATTAAATACAATAAAATGTTATGAAACTAGATTAATCAAAACATCACAATCTAATATTTCCCCTCTCATCTAGTGGCCCAGTTGTAATAAATCAAAGGGTTCATCAACCCTCACCAGTCCATGCCTATATAAGGATGCGGCACAAGATCGAGGACAAGATCATCTTTACCACCTAATAGAGAAATCACATTAGTAGACTCAAACCTACATAACTATAATGGCTTTAACCACCCTTGCGCAACACCTACACTACATACACATACAGACACAAATTGTTGATCTAGGAGGGACCTAATCAAATGACGATCTAGTCTTCAAAAACCTCTAATAAAAAAATAGACAAAACATAGTTGATGGAAAGGGGAAGATAGATCTCCCCTGTATCGTATTACAACAACAATTCAAAGCAATACAAAATTGCCGAAGTATAATAGAATACCACTGGTACAATGTTTGTCGCTCGATGAGGGTATCTATGTAATACCTCCATAGATTTTACTAGTCAAATCGTTGGGCGGAGGGGGATCCCTTGTCCCACAAACAATGAGGTCTCATACACCAATTTAGTGTGGCTTGGCCGTGACCTTAAAAATAGATTATTATTATTATTATTATAATGAAACAAAGAACTACTAATGCTTTTCCCATTAATAATATGATATACTAGTAAAAACTAAATAAAACATAAGTAGTGCACATCCTCATACATAAAAGGATGCATATGCAAATGTCCCACAATAACCTAGAACTCATCAGAGTTATTTGACATACTTTTGAATGTATGTCAATTAGGTCTACGCTACAACACCAGACGATACCTTGGGGAAATCCATAGCATTAGACCCTAGATAGATTAATGATAAAGTAAATGCCATATTTTGTGGGTTTGTAACATGGATCAAGCCCAACCTTGAATGCCTACCTTACAACATGGCAACAATGGATCAACCGACACAAAAACACAGTGTGTGGTTGTCCTTGATTCATAGGAAAACCTCATTAATAAAATATATAAATAAAAGATACAATATGTATTAAAATAAGAGTTATAATATGCATTAAATATGTCATTTCAAATTGAGTGCATTAGAAATTGTAAAACTCCTAGGTTCACCTTTTTTTGGGTGGTAAATGGGAATTGGTGTGCTAAAGGTTTATGGGCGCTGTGTTAATGGTGTGGGGCACTGTGTTAATGGCGTGGTAAGATAAACCACACCATCCATTAGCGTGGATAGTCAATAAGATAAACCACACCTTCAAATTCAATGTGTCTGGTTATAAATTGAAAAAAAAATCCTATGAAAATATAAATTCAAATTCCAAAGTTTTTTCCTAGGAACCATGTCAAAATCTTTTCTAAAGTCAACAAAACAACAAAAAAGATTGGTTTTAGTATTGTAGAACTCCTTTGCAATGATCCTAAAGGTAACAAGATGGTCCACAGTTGGATGATATCTCCTAAACCCGACCTGACCTTTAGCTCTTTTACTATGACTTTTTAGCCAAATGCTAATCTTCTTTTCCAAAATAATTCCATAAAGCTTGGCTAAAATCGAGCTAATCATAATGGTCCTATAATTAGAGGGAATGTTTCTATCCTCATTTTTAAAAATAGGAACAATGAGGCTTTGCGTCCAGGGTTTAGGGAAGCCTTGTTTGATTGCTAAATTGAAGAGCTTGTGTATGTGAGGGATAAGGATTGGCCCTCCGATTTTAAAAATTTCATCTTGGTAGCCTTCAATGTCCTTAGCTTTCCCATTTGCAAGCCGCTTAACCCCGAACTCTCTGTCATTTAAAGAAAAACTTCTTCTTTTGTAGGGACAATAGGAATGGTGTCCATAACATTAGAAAACTCGTATAAAGAAGTATTTTTGTGTTATATATATATATTTGTAATAAAGAAGTATAGACGATTTTTTTTTGGTTATATTATAACTTTTGCTTGTTTTTTCATTTTATATATAATGGATTTTTTGGGTTATATTATAGCTTTTGCTTGTTTTTTCATTTTATATATAAAGATTTTTTTGTTATATTATTTTAATAAAGAAGTATTTTTGTGTTATATATATTTTTTATATTTGTAATAAAGAAGTATTGATAACAAAGTTAGTTATTTTACTTAACATTACAATATTAATATTATGTATATTGTAGTCGGATAAAATGATTTTAAATGTAGATTTTATAATTATTATTGATTAAATAAATATATTTTAATTATTATTATGATTTTTAATTTATCCATTTATGTAATCTTTTATTATTATAAATTGAGAAAATTACAAAAAGTTATGATTGGTTTATTGTTTGGGAAATTAGACTAATCATATAAGAGCACAATTTGCACAATTTATGTTGTCTTTGGTAGTTTGAAAGCACAAAAAATAATAGGTGGCATTGTTTGCATACTACATTGTTGTTGTAACGCACAAATTGATATCTATAATAATCCTAACAACTATTCAGAGGCGGGGCTAAATCCTCCCCATCTTCATGACCATAAAACCACAAAAAGAAATGAAAAAGCACAGGAAATTGAGGAGGAAGACCCGAGGAAGTTTCTGGAAGAGGCACCATTGCTCAAGGGTGCTCCTGGCTTGTTCCAATTTTGTCGACGTTCTGGTTGGCCAATTTGTTGAGCTTCATGTCCATGCTTTGCAATTGTTGTTGCACTTCGTCAAGTTGTAAGAGAATCTCCTGGTGAGCCTCATTTCTCTCCACCAGAACTTTCCCCATAAGGGTTTTGAGAATCCAGTGTATATCAACAGTTTTGGAATATAAAGTGGCACGAGCTCGATAAGTTCCAGGGTTAGGGAGCCAAGAATCAATATTTTCATTAACTGCCTCATTATCAATAAAGTGCCAGAGAACACGGGCGTTAACTTCTGCTAGGTCCAGTTCGGCTTGGACTTCCGGAGGGGCGTGTGCCTCATATATCTTAGCTACCTGAGCAACAACATGCTGCGTCTGGCGATTCAATGAGCCACCCCTACGACTGTGGACGCACTAATGTTGGCCACCACGTGACATTGGAGTTTTAGAATAATGACCAACAATAACAGAGTGGGGAGAAGGAATAGCAGGGAGGACGACTTGGGGGTTGGTGGGTGACAGAGTGGGAACCAAGCGAGACTAAGGCCATAAGGAATACAAATCCTTATGGCTGGCAACTAGTCCAACTTGTACTCTCCTGACAAGGGGTCGAGTTTTCCGACTACTGCCACTATAACTTTCAGGCATGCCAACTCGATCCCTCACATGGCACACAAGTAAGTCCACATAACAGAGTGCTTCAAGAGTACACTTCATCAGGCATGCTAACTGGACCCCTTAAGTGGCAAATAAGTAAGTCCACATAACAAAGTGGTTTAAGAGTATACTCCATCACCAACTACTTTTCTCAAATATATTTTAATTATAATTATGAAGTAAATAATGTAATTTTAATTTATATAATTTTTTTTAAGTTATAAACCAATATAGAATTTATATTACAAATTAATAATAGTTTTTCTTTTGTTTTTTTTAATATTTATGTTTGTTTAAAAAAAGTATGATTTTTTGATTTTCACTTTTTTATTTTAAATTAAAAAAAACAATTCTTTTATAAAAATAAAGTTAACAAATTACTAATATATAAACATATAAATAAAAAATAAAAATGTATAATTTTTTATTATATATATATATATATTTTAAAATTAAAGCTAATAAATTATAATTAAAAATTAAAATATTATATATATTTTAATTTGATTAATAAAATGAATATAAAATTTTAATACTAATCCACATGAATGCTTTTCAATACTCATCAACTTTTTCTACGCACGTGCCATAAAAGTTTCAGCGCTAGGACATATCAATGCCTAGTGGTGGTCGACTTTTTGTAGACAAAATAATGACGTGCCATTTTGTATGCTTTTTACGTCCACGTTGGAGTTTTTTTTATTGGACCGACTAGACCTACGTGCGCTGTCATAATTTAGTGATTTTTTCATTCAATTGTCTTTTAGCGGGTCCATTTCAACATGAAATTCACTTGTTAGAATAATATTAAATTATTATTATTTAATATAGGAAATAAAATAAAATGGTAAATTTACATTTAGTGATAAGATGTTTGAGATATTGATATATTTTTATTAGTTAATTAAATTTAGCTTGGGTGGTTGGGAGGGGTGACTATTATCTTCTCTATTTAAGTTTAATTTTTGCAAGTGATATATTGAGCTCATAACCAATATATATGAATATATTGTTGTAATGGTTTTAAGCCTTGTTGATTACACTATTTTGTTTATCACTTTAACATTAAAAAAAAAAAGTGTACTTGACATCAAATACACATAAGTGTTTACCATTTATTCATGATGACATGGTGGAAGATCTTTTGCAAATAATGAAAATGAATACAAAGGAGAACATCATTTCTCCACGTCAACCCTTGTGTCGTCGACTCTTTATAAACAAAATAATGACGTGTCCATGTGAAAATATTTTTCATTGAATCACTAAATTTAGTGATGGTTGTCGTTTTAACAATGGAATTCACATGTAAAATAACATTAATTGATGCAAGGAATACACATCTACATGTACATTCATAGATAGCGGTGATGTTGAAAGCTGAAATCCTTTGTCGCCACCATGTTGAATAAAATATTAACCGCTCACATTCTTCTTTTCAACCTCCGCTTTTGAGGCTTGTAGGGACTCTATGTAATTTGTATTTTTCTACATATAAATTAATATATATTATATATATATTTTAAGTTTACATTTGAAATGTATAAAAAATGATTTTTGTTTATAGACCAACATAGATCAATTTAACTCCAAATCTAACAAGCGTCGAGAGGAATCAAATAGCTCGAGGTGCAAACCTTTAACCTTTCCTCAAAATTTTCACTCTAAAAAAGGTTTGCACCTTGATTTTGATCTTGATATATATATATATATATAATGGAGCCATCATAAAACAAATTTATTTTATTATTTTAATGCGTTATGTGACATGAACATCTCTCCCATACTGGGATGTAGAGCGCCTCTCGACGCAATCAAGTAGTTTTTTTGTCCAGAGTCAACAAATTTTTATTTGGTCTCATATCAACACGAATGAATTAATGTTCAATGTACTTTATTTACATGAAAACCTAAATTTGAGGTAACTATTGTACAATTCATTGACAATCATAGTTTTCAAATGAATTAATGCTAGAAATCATTCTAGCATTAGTTGGAGTTTGCATTTTTTTCATTCCTTCAACTCTATGCATCTCCTAAGTAAAAACATCCCATTTTCTTGGCTCCTCCACTTACTTAAGATTTCTTTTGATGTTGGATCCACTCACTTGTATGACTTGTATGTCTGTGGATGCTTCCATGTGAAAGTATAAGTGCATGTGGATGCCATCATCTTCATCATCGTCATAACACCGAGTTCTCACTTAATGAACTTGTGACATAGCACGTGTGTTCGTGGGATATTAAAGAATACCCCTAATTTCACTAGATATTGATAAATGCCTCCCTAAATCCTTTTGTTGAACCCCCCTCCCAATATATCTTTTCGATTAAAAAAACCCCTTATTTTACTAGATAACCCTTTTTATACCCCCTAATACCAATAAACCCCATGATACCCCAAATCCCCCTGCCCCCTCCCCACCAATACCTACAATATATTGACTATATTTTTCACAATTTAAAACCCCCCTTTATGAATGAACGTGATAACATAATGGTCAACAAGGTGAAGTACCCATGCATCACAAGACTGCTATAACATTATTCTAAGTTCCCTCAATAGTAGTCATTAGCTTGGCATATACACACCCCTATTACTAGAGGATCCTATCAAGATAACATGCTTACTAAAATTCTACTAGAGCCATTCAATTGTAAGTCGATTTATCAATTTTTCTACAAGGTTTGATTAAATTTGCATTAGTTTTGAATTATATAGAATTATAATTATGAATTGCAAATTGGAAGCGATGATTATGAACAATGAATAACTAATAAGGAACTACAAACTATGAAAAACAAACAAATTGTAGACTCAAACAATGTAGACTAGAACAAAACACATTGTAGACTTAAACACTGTAGATTGAAACAATAACACACTATATACTTGTTTGGTATTACACTTTGTATTAACATAGGGTTTTGGCTATTATTTTGGACGATGAGCCAACGACTTTGTTTTTGATTTCAATTTTCCTAAGAAGGGATGATTTTAAGGATGGAAATATATTTTAAAATGTAGAAACCTTGGCGAATCTTACTAATCCTTCATATGCCAACTATAAATGATTGGCGATATTTTTGTAAAAATATTCAAATTTCTAAGGATTTTATATAGTTTTTATAAAATTTTGGCGATTTTAAGGTAAAATAATTTTATCTTATAGAATTTGGGCGAATCATTTTTAAAATAGCGAATCTCGTTTTTGAAAAAACCATGGAAAATTAGCCCATGAGCGAAATTTAGCCCCTAAAATCATCCATGTTCCTAAGTTTTTAGGTACTACTTCTTGGGGCATTTACTTAGAATGAATGCATCACTTCCTCTGTCAACCTGCCAAACCTTCACCACTATCACCTCTCCATGCCGACTCTTGCTACAATTACTATTCTTCCATCATGTAGAAAAAGGTAGAAGCATAAGTTGCAGTGGCAAGAGCAATTAAATATCAAAAGAAGGGAATGAGAAATTGTAAAACTTAGCAGAAGAGAGAGTTTCATAATCTTGCTTACCCAAAAATTCATGTTGTTCTTCAAGAGTCTAGATTTAGTCTCTACGGAATTGTCTTTATGGGTATTCAAAGGGCAAGGGAAATTTATTCTTTTGAATGCAATCAAGATGACTTCCTTCACTACTCCAAATTTCCTTTCTTATGTTACAATGTAGTCGCCAGGTAAGACGAGTAGAGTCACCACCCACATCTCATCCAGATCCATATCCTGTATATAGAAATCAAGAAGCAAACTTCGTTAATGAGGTAAAACTATGTATATTTTTGGTTTTGTAATTGTCCTATGTGCATTTTTCATTTTGAAGCTTTCCCTGTTTCTATTTGAAGTTGTTTCTTGTTTGGACTGTTAGTTCAATAAGCCTATATTATTCCCAGGCAATAGGAACAAGTGAGAATGAAAGGAGGAGAGGTGTTAAGAGTCCCAGTTAGTATCCCCCCTTTTTCATGTGAATTGGCCTAGTAGCTGCTTCCCCATCAATTATAGTTCTAAATCCAATCAATTATCAGGAGTTATGAATTTCCCTTTAATTAATAGTTGGGGAAACACTTGTATCATCCATGAGAAATCTCAATCGAGTTTGATAATTTCATATTGAACGAACATTGGTGAGTGCCTCTAGCTTGAAAACCCAATATAGAGCAAACACGCCTCTGTGTGTGTAAGCATAGGTTATTCCTAAATGAGAGACTACCTTACCATCGTTTCCAACCAAGTGTGATGATGTTTCCATTGTGTTCATGATCACACACAAAAAAACAATCACTGCAAGTTGAACCAAGAACCAAATCTACCTTTCAACAAAAAACTCTAGTAGGTTTAGGTTCAGGTTCATTCCCCCGAGCTCGACCTCCAATCAACTCGATAGCTTTACAAATAAAATGGAGGGAAGGATAGAGATTAACCTAACAACATGAGCCTCCAAAATTTCGACTCACACAACGAATAGAGCCACCAACTCAGACATGCGAATGTGTTGTGTAAAGTAGGGAGCTTGACCTAAACTCAATCTCCAAATAGAGAGGTGAAACCACAACGACGCATGGTGGGAGATATGATGAAATGAGAAATGAAACCAGGGTTACCAACCCTTGAACCAACAAACTCAAACCTCGATCGTGAGATCGAATCAATGATGGTGATCAAACGATGCACTTGTATTGGATATGGTGCATTTATTCTAGAACAATCATCTGGATGGATTAGTACTTCCTTACCATAGTATTTAAAATTGGTTGTTTCCAATTTAGATTCATTGGTTTGAATTGGTTGATTTGAATTTATTCAATATGGTTTAAATTATTGACCAATTTGGGTTTGGTTAGTAATTTAATTGGTTAGTTTAAATAAGACTTGATTGAATTGAATAATTTGGAAAAACAAAACACATAAAAACAAAAAAACGTCTTTAATTTTTATTTATAGTTTACTTTTGACATTTAAGTTTGATAGGTTAGCTCGAGTGTTGTGAAATACAAGTAGTGATTGGGAGGTCAATTCCTTAAATTGACTGCTTCTGTGAATATTGTGAACCTCAGTTGATGTCCCCATCAAATTAAGTTGCCAAAACTACTAAAAAAAGAAACAATTTACTTTTATTTATATTTCAAAATGTTTAGTTTAGTGACAAAAAATAACCCATTAAAATTCATATTGAGAAAATAGAAATTGAATTGTTTTCCACCTTTCAACATAATTTAGAACATTTTCAATATTTCAACATATTATATTCAAAGCATGACTTTGTACCCCTTCCTCTTGCACTCCTTGACCTAGGATTTGAGTGACCCTAAGATTGAAACCTAAAAGGAGAATATGTTGCTCAATGGTGTTAACAAATTAAAAAATATATATCGTCTAATAACGCATGTGCCAACTACATCAAATAGAAGTTAAAAACCATTTTAAGAGAAAAAACTCAAAACTTTTTAAATTTGATTAAATTAAATTACTAAACCAGATTTTAAATGAGCTATATACTCATATACCCATTCATGATAATACGATGATTTCTGGAATCCAAAATTTAGAGTCTCGATATTTATATATTCTCATTCAAAACTTTAATTCTATATTTCACATACATATATTTTCGTAACATTTCTATATTCATCTTATAAACTATATAAATAAATAGACTTTGGATATTTAATGTTTACTAGTTTGAAGTTAGAATAGTGAAATTTGAAGATAATCTATGCTTTGCCAAATAATATAAGTTTAAAGTATGCCAACATCATCTTCATTTTGAAAATTTACTGATTACTAACGCAATTTCAATGATAATGAAACCATATTCGATAATTATGAAACCACCTAGTGTTATACATTAACAACATGATTACTATGGTCAATATTACCTTCTTTAGTTCGCTCTAACCTAACACCCATGATTACAACATGATTACTATGGTCAATAATACCTTCTTTAGTTCGCTCTAACCTAACACCCATGATTATGAATGGAACATCCACAACTGCATCGAAATATCTAGGAACACCAATATGGGCACAACAACCAACTTCTCTTTTGAGTAGATGAATGTTTTATCACATTCCTCTTTCCACATGAATTGTTTCTTTTTCTTTAACATAAGTGGTGCAATTATGGTATATGAATGTTTTATCACATTCCTCTTTCCACATGAATTGTTTCTCTTTCTTTAACATAAGTGGTGCAATTATGGTATAATAACTTTTGATGAATCTTCTCTAATACTTGTTACATGTCTTAGAGTCATGCTAGACTAGGATTTATGTAGAGTCATACTTGTTACTTGTTGTCTTTACTTGGTAGACTAGGATTTATGTAGTTTAACATAGTCTAGTGATGACATTCTCAATCTATAGGATAGGGGAGGTTTCATACCAAAGTGCGAGTGTCATAGATGGGTGAATTTAGTAAACAAAAAAATAATGTCTTAACAATTGATAAGTATTTCATTATTCCAAAGTTTTATAACAAATATAGTCATATTACATATCATACATTAATCAATAAATATAGTCATATCACATATCATATATTAATAATGAATGAAGCATGAGCCAATACCATATATACATTATCCAAATAAACCATGAACACAAACATATTTAGAACATCAAACATCATATTATTCCATTCAAGGGTAGCAAGCGATACATAGTCTTTGTTGCAACATGCGCATAAGAGCATCCATGAAATATTAGATCAACCCACCACCAACAACACCCAAAGATGATTATATTGACAATAATTAGACACCAACCCTTTCTTTGAGTATGCTTATGATATTTATACAATTTTAGTTGATAGACATCTTTGATAACATCAAAACCCTGACTAACTTACTTAAACAACTACATTATTATAGATCACATGCACAAACAACGTAGCCACCTAGAGATGCAAAACCAAGGATTCTTTCCTACAAATCTGGTACATTTCTTGACCGATGAGGTCAATTTCCTTTCCCCCATGGCGCCACTCTAGTGCTCCATGTGTTGTGTTGGCACCATTCTAGTGCTCCATGTGATATGTTCGCACCATCTTTCCAATTCATCCTTCAACAAAATGAAGGGGCCAAAGCCCAACAAACCCCAACCACACCTATTGACATGCCCTTAAGTTCTTCTGATCAACCTCTTGCTTTAGTTCTCCTTTGTCATCACTTAGCTCTGGTTTTTGCAATTATCCTTCAAATGAAGGGGCAAAATATGGAACAAGTTTCAGTGCTTGGGAACTGAATTAATAGAAGGCTTATAGCCTCTATTACCATTTTATAAACACAATTAAAGCCCCCACTATAAAACATTGTGCTCGTTTTACATTAGGGGTTGTAGGTCACATATCCAAAATGGCTTTCCATTTTACATTTGTGAAGAAGTCACGCTACTTAAGTTCCAAGTATTATGCTTGTGCCAACATGAGGAAATTACATAGAGCTACCTTATCTGCCAAAAACACATCGTAAAGGACAACTAATTCATCACCAACTTTTTGTATACATGCCAACATAGCCTTGTGCTCAAGTGGATCTACCATAGTTTGAGATTCACTATTCATCTATTTAATTCTAGGTTGTAATTCGATAATAGGATGTTCTTGTAATTTCAATAGTCCCATCCAATCTTACATGGTGGCCTATATGGAAAAACTCTTGGTAGTGGTTATGCACAATTATTCTTGTACTTGATATCCTTGGTCAACCAAAGGGTTGAGTCTGCCATTCAACTTGTTAGCACTTGGTAAATTTCCTAGAGGTTGAAACAGAAGAAATCTGCAAAGGTAACTTTATCCAACCACTTTTGAAGCTGGGATCTAGCCCTTCCAACTTCAGAGAGGGATCTCTCTATATGATTTTGCTATGTTTCCAATTTTAGATATTAGGCTAGGTAAAGAAATAAGTAGGTTTTGTTGTCAAAGTGTTTTTTGAATTGGTTGAGACAGTCTACACATCCATTGGGCTATGGGGTCTGTGTTTTAATAAAATATGAAATACAACCAGAAACTTGAAAGAAGACTTCCACAGGGTGAGATAATATACTCACTGGATCTTTTAGTAGCTTAGATGATGGACATAAGAAAATATGAGAAAGATAATTTCAACTAAGAAGCAGTTAAGAATTTCTTAATTGAAAACACCAGAAGATAAACACTAAAATCTTTCGAGTCAGAAACAGGGTATACGAGATAAATCCTGCAACATTCGTTACTCTTAAAGATTAGAATT
>ML793565.1:86063-110758 GCA_009831015.1 Picea engelmannii
GCAGTTGATCCACGCGCCTGTTTCTTGGCCGCAGATCTTAGCGCACCTTTTATTACTCATTCCGGACCACCCCCCCCCTTCCATTAAAGGCAGAATGGACGAGGGGGTCCGGAATCCAATCTGGACCGTTGATACAAGCACTCATCTCTAGGCCGTTCAGATGCACGCAAATGTTATCAGCGATTCCAGACCCCCCCCCGGCTAAAAGTAGAACGGTCGGGGGGTCCGGAATGATCTGTGCACCGTAGATATGGTCGCCGCGATCAGAACCGTCGGTATGTGCAGGGAGTATAAAGGGGGAGCGAAAAAGCACATGCACTGGGAAAACTTAGGATAAGTGCATTTTTATGGGTTTTCCCCAAACTTTCAAGTAGACACCACCATGTGGCTTCGACCAAACTATCTTTTAGGCATTTGAAACATGGTGCAACACTTTACATCAAGATGGTTTTATTGAAACGAAGCAACAGTGCCACTAACCTATGTTCTAACCTAGTTTCCTATGACAATTAACCCAGATTAAACTATTGGGTTAAGAAATTACTCTACCCTGGGGCTATCTGACTAGGATTAGACAGTCTGGCTAGATTTATTCATTAACCTAACCTAGACACTTTGGCTAAGATTAAACTGTTTAGCCAAATTCATTCACTACCCTATCAACATCAAATTTAAAAAGAACTTGACCATGCTTGAAAGGTATGGACCAAGTTACTATTATTTCATGGGGCTTTTATTTCAATTCTTTTATGCCCTCTTTTTCTTTCTTTTTCTTTTTTCTTTTTTCTTTTTCTTTTCTTTTCTTTTTTCTTTTTCCTTTCTTTTCAAATTATTTGCAGAATGAAAAATCATTTGTCAAAAAAAACACTAGAGACAGATAATATCCCAGTCACCAGTTGATTCCTATAACTTATAGGCTGATAACACAACTCATGGAGCTGGTGTGTTTCAAGGTCGCACTTTATGCACAACTACAAGTGAAGAGACATATTATCATTGCACAACTTATCCAAGGATGCGTGGACATACTCCACAATATTAGATGACTTATAATCAGGCACCACTTCATCCAAATGAGGTTTAATCTACTACAACACTAACCACACCTAAGAAAACCATTGTTGCACTTTCTCCAAATCATCAACTAATGATAACCTTTACTACCACTACACATCTTGATCAATATTGACCTCATCTAGTTGGTGATAGAGACATTGGTTGGTTTGTTGTAACTGATTATAAGTATGTTCAAATTGAACCACCCTATGTGAAGCCTCTTCAAACATAATGTTAGTCAATCACAACAAGTCCATTGTAGGAAAAGTACTCACATATGTTGGTCTTGCTTGTTGTATAGGTTGTGAAGCACCTAGGAAACACCAAGCAAATGGTTTTCCACTGGACATGGATGGATTGGATATGCTTCTTTCCTCAATATTGGATTTTGTCATAGTATGTAACTTAAGAGTGGCACTAAAGATTCTTTCCTAGGTTACATTGCACTATGGTACAATGGACCACATTGAAACTTTCTTTGCATACCTAATTCATGGCATGCAAGCACTCTTAGTTCTTAGCAACTTCTTAATCATGTCCAAGGTTCAAAAATGGTCCAGAGGGGAATGTGGTGTAGATGTTATACTTTGTTGAGGGGACCCTTTTGTCGTAGACATTGGATGTGTGCCTTGTTCTTCCATCAATCGTTTTTTCAATAATTTTGAATATGTAGCCTCTTTTGATGATTGCAACTATGTGAGACATTATCCAACTTACAAACCAGTGAGATGTGGATCATTGCAGCCATGTGAGATATTCTCCAACTTACAAACCTGAGAGAAATCCCCTGAAGAGGGTGTGTGGTTCCTATATGAGATAGAGCTGGAACGTAGAGATGACCTCCTCCATTCATAGAGTTGAGAAGAACTCTAGATGATTCTCTCGTGGGAAAGACAATCTACTAAGTTGGATGTGCCTGTGGCTGCGCACAAGGTAAACGTGTGAAACCCCAAAGTGCTGGGTGCATCGTCATGAGAACATAAATGAATATGATGCGTTAGCCTCCTCTGAGCAACAAAGTTGATGAGAAAATCCAGATGACTCTCCTGTGTGATGCAGTGGAAAAGAAGATCTGTTGAGTGGACATGCATGTGGACGAGCACATGTGAACATGTGAAGATCTGGTTCTTCTGTATAATGTAGTGAGCCAGAGACATGGAAATCCTATGGATGTGCCCCTAGTGGATGAACACTAGTGGGTGTATCAGATCCTTTGCTATATTGTCTAAGACTCAGACCTTCCTGTAACCCTAATTGTAATGTAAAGGGTACAGGTTGACCCCACCTTAATGTGACGATAATTAATATAAAATATAATTAATCTGATTAATATTGATTCTATTATACGATAGTGAGGTCGGCCCTGTTGTGCGAATAGACACTTCTGTTGACAGGTTTAGGTTAGTATAAGTAAAGGTGAATTCCCATTGAGGAAACATATCTTTCAAGTGAGTTTGGAAATTTCAGTAAGTACACCTTCTTGGGAAAAGTTTTCACCTCTCTTGGGCGCTAGTCTTCTAGGGTTTGAGCACCCTCTTGTGCGCTAGGTTTTATATTGGTGGTGAAGGTATTTCTCTTGAGGATTATAGCAAAGGATTTTGTTGGGTTTTCTTCCCTTGTTGAGAAGGGTTTCCTAGGATACTTCTTGTGTTCTTGTGCATGGTGATTCTTCTTGTGATCCTGATTGCTGCAACATTTATGGTTATGGTTAAATGCTAAAATTGGAATGAACTTCATGCTTAACCTTGACTATTGAAAAAACAACATGGTATCAGAGCTTAGGTCTTGAAAGAACCCATTTCACAAGCATCCACCAAGTCTCAACTCACCTTTTGCAGAACCGTATGACCCTTCTAGGGTCTCTAGAAAATTTCTTACTACCCTAATTTCTTTATCCAGAAAGTATAGTGGACCAAAAGATCACATCCGGTTGATTTTATACCATGAATTTTGGCATGGTTTCCTAATGCAGCATAAAACAAAAATCTCTATGGCCTTGAATACCATAGAAGCAAAGTATGTACCATTGAGTGTGCAAAGCAGTATGGCTTCACAAGTTTTTTACAGACTTACTTGACCATGAGATGGATCCTATGATGATAACCAAGAGCCGTTTATAAATCTCCTTGAGAACCCAGTGTTTCCTGATGGACCAAAACATGATGAGATGAAATATTCTTATATCAGAGATATGATGCAGAGAAAAATCATAAACACGCAGTACCTTCCTACACATGAGAAGATTGTAGACATCTTCACCAAACCAGTTTGATGAAGAATGCCTTCCTAGTTGAGAGGGAGTATTGATGACTCCAACCAAGAAAAAATTTCAGAGTACATCCGTGTGATACTTGGCATAATGAATAATGCCTCCCTAGTTGAGAGGGAGTGTTGATGATTGTAGCTATGTGAGACATTCTCCAACTTACAAACCTGTGATATGTGGATCATTGCAACCATGTGAGATATTATCCAACTTACAAAACTGAGAGAAAGCCCGTGAAGAGGGTGTGTGGTTCCTATCTGAGACATATATGGAACGTAGATATGACCTCCTCCATTAAGATATTTGATAAGAACTCCAGATGATTATCCTGTGGGAAAGGCGATCTGTTGAGTTGGATGTGCCTATGGTTGAGAACAAGGTGAATGTGTGAAACCCCAAAGTGCTGGGTGCATTGTCACGAGAACATAAATGAAGATGATGTGTTAGCCTCTTCTGAGAAACAGAGTTGACGAGAAACTCCAGATTACTCTCCTGTGTGATGTAGTGGAAAAGAAGATTTGTTGAGTGGATGTGCCTATGGACGAGCACATGTGAACGTGTGAAGATCTGGTTCTTCTGTGTAATGCAGTGAGCCAGAGATATGGAAATCCCTATGGATGTGCCCCTAGTGGATGAGCACTAGTGGATGTATCAGATCCTTTTATATATTGTCCAAGAGTTAGACCTACTTGTAACCCTAATTGTAATGTAAAGGGTACAGGTTGGCCGAGCCACCTTAATGTGACTGGTAATTAATATAAAAGATAATTAATCTGGTTAATGTTAATTATATTATAATATAGTTAGGTCGGCCCTGTTGTGCCAATAGAAACTTCTGTTGAAAGGTTCAAGTTAGTATAAGTAAAGGTAAACTCCCCATTGAGGAAACATATCTTTCAAGTGAGTTTGGAAATTTCAGCAAGTACACCTTCTTGGGAAAAGTGCACACCTCTCTTGGGCGCTAGTCTTATAGGGTTTGATCACCCTCTTGTGTGCTAGGTTTTATCTTGGTGGTGAAGGTATTTCTCTTGAGGATTATAGCAGAGGATTTGGATGGGTTTTCTTCCCTTGTTGAGAAGGGTTTCCCAGGATACTTCTTGTGTTCTTGTGCATGGTGCTTCTTCTTGTGATCTTGATTGTTGCAACATTTATGGTTATGGTTAAATGCTAAAAATGGAATGAACTTCATGCTTAACCTTGAATATTGAAAAATCAATAGCCTCCCCCTCAAATTCTTTCATTACTTCATATTCTTCATCCTCCACCATATCACTCAAATAATTGTCAATTTCTAAGGAGTGGTGCTCCATATCACCACCATCCTCTATGCCACCAAGTTCACTATCATTAGTTTTCCCCATAGTCTCACCATTGATAAAAGTGTGCAATGCATCGTGAGACATATCTACATTCTCCAAAGGACCATTGTGTGTTCTTTCTGAAGGAGGGTAATCATTTGCAACATCCTATGTCTCATATTCAATAATTACTTCATAAATAACCCGAGGGGTTTGGATCTCATCATCAAGAATATCCACCACAATTGATTTAGGCACCTTGATTGATTTTGCAAGAACTTCAACTTCATCAAAAATAGTCAAGGCCTTTTGAAGAGTGGAAACGATTTTATGGTTAAGCAAATAAACAAGGATGGGTGTTTCCCACTCATAGGAAGAATTGAAAGACAACCATCCATGTAGCACTGGGAGAATGGAGAGAGAAAGTGCTTGCAACTAAGGATTTAGGTGTTGATTATAACTCAGTAGGAATATAGATTTTCATAGGGAGAGATAAGAACTGCAACATTGAGAGATTAGGGTATCCATAGATCCATGTCCTCCTTGATAGAAGTCACGAGGATAGTTAGTAGAGCATTTTGTTCAGATTCCTCTTTTATTTGAGTTAGATTTCCAATTAACCCCTAGTCCAAGGATTATAGGTTATATTCTAAGATGGAATCTTGGTCCTTCACACCTTTCCTCTTCCTCATGATCTCAAAATGTATAGCTACTTTCTTTCTAAATATTTGTCAAGAGAGATTTAACAAAACTCCCATAAGAATGTAAATGCTTCTCTAAGATATTTTCATCTTCTGGGAAATTGACCATGACCAAAGCAATTTTATCAGAACTACATCAATTTTTCCAAAACTGGTTGGTTCTACCGATTTAGAAGGCTCACCGATCCAAATCAAGTGCACAAACCAGAAATGACCGAATTTGGCTTGAACTGGTTTGAAACTAGTATGAATTGGTCTAAATTGGTTAGAAAAAGTTGGGTTGAATGGTTTTGTATTGATGCACTCTCTTCATCCCAAAATACCAAAAAAATGGATGATCATTTAGTTTGATTTGATTTTATACTATAGTATGATTATTTTTTGGACTTTGCAAGCCATTTAGAGCCTCACTATAGTTGTATTTTGGTTTAGATATGTATTGCACTTGGTGTCATTTTTTGTTGCATGGGAAAATTTTTCATATTTGTGTCTAATAGTTTGGATTTGCATGGATGTACATTAATACAAAATTTGAATATTTTAAGTACTTTTTGGTCGAACAATTTTTGTGTCCATTTTTTTACCGGTTTTAGTTGGGTTCTAGTTTTTGGGGTTGATTGTTTCGGTCACCGGTTTGGTTATGATAACATTGGACCAAAAATCCTTATTTATTTCTTGTTTTTTCAACATGAAGGGGAGTGATGACACCTATAATTTATCACTGTCGACATTCCTGGGTTGAACTTAAATATGATCATGGTTCATGATGAACTACAACTTGCTAAACTATGCATCAATTAAATACTTTGGGATTCATTGATGCCAATACATTCCATCCCTCCTTAGACTGAATCATATATCCCTAACTTTCTTGTCACCAAAATTAACAAATTCTACTAAAGAATAAACATAAATAAAATAATAACCTATGGCCCAAGCTTCATTGTATGCCTTTAAGAGCTCATTCAATGTATATGTATGCCATTTTCATTAGACCCTTTGTATGCAGAATTCAATAATCAACAAGGTGTCTAGGGTGCATTCTCTCTTTTTTGAATTCTACATGACTTTGTATGCCATAAGTTGGAACACATGCTTCACTTCCTCATCATTTATCATTTGAATCTTAGCTCCTTGACCTCCCTTGGAAATACCATATTTCTGATAGAGATCGAGCTTCCATGTTCTCCTACCATGCTTCCTTGGCCTCAAAAATTCCCTCATCACATATTTTCCATCCATAAACATGCTAGTAGGAATCTAAATTTCATGGGCATGAATAGGATACACCTTGTCCAACCATAAGAAACTCTAATGTACTTGACTAATTAGAAATTCAGTGCACCAACCAATCTTGATAATAGTCTTAAAGGCTAGGACTTCCAACAAATTCATGAGGCTTGATGCCCTTAGTGTCTCAAATTTGATCATCTAAGCATAGTACATTTCCCCATTAGGTAGGGAAACCTAGACCTTATACACCAAGGGATGATAATTTGGGAAAAAATCAACATGAATGAGTTCATAGTTGACTAATTCTGTACTTTCAACCTTACCCTATAGATCGACCAATAATTCAACTCATGGCTCAAATATCTTATCCACTACTACTTTTTGCTAGGACTCGTAAACCACCAAACCCACTGCTTATGATTTCTTTCCATTTTCATTGTAACTTTACCTATAACTATGTTGTTTAATTGTCATTGTCATTGTAAACTATGGTAATTTCGGCTTGATACTGAGAAGAAATTGTGGATACTTTTCCATTATAAACTTTAGGGTACTAAATGGTTGTGAATAAAGACAATTATGCAAACATTGAATAGAAAATAGTGAAGTTCCAAGGTTTCAAACTGAAAGTTCATTTAGTAGAAGTAGGTAGGGATTTTATCTAATACTTGTGCAAAGTTGTAACAACCCAAGTGGGTGTTACTTGAACAACATTTTTTTATTACTATAAAGAAATCAAACAACTCAACTCAAATCAAATAGATAATTAACACTGCACTCAATCGATAAGGAAGACATGCCATAATTTAACAATACATTCAACCATTTCACACATAATCACCATAAACTAGAAAAATTATGTGATAACACAATTTAAACATGGAAACATGTACCTATAGTCCTTAGCTTTACAAGAGTCCAAATGAATATCCAACTACTTATCCATGAATGAACAACTAACTAGGGGGGAAATTGCACCCAAGGGTTGATTTTTCACCCAATCAATGCAACTACCTTCATAGTTATTTCCCCATGATTAGGGATCAAGTTCAATGAGGTGAGGAATGTAGGGTGCACAAAAAACTCTATATAAAAGTCACTTTCATACCCCTAAGGTTATGAGGTACAAGGATATTACTACCACCCTAACTTTAGAAGAACACTTTTGGTTGGTAGAGTAGCATACTTATTAGTGGCATCCTCTATAAACAACTCACACAATTCTAAAATCATTAATACTGATTAGACTCTTATTTGACCAACCTTAAAGTGGTGGAGAGGCTCCTGGTCTACAACACCCCCAAAACCCCTCAGGGTATGATGTGCAATGGTTTTACTACCACCCTTTCCCCTGATGATCACAACCACACTCAATAGTGACACCCCTCTATAATGATTTTAATATCACCCTCATCCCATATGCATGAAACCACACTGAGAACAATGGTATCCCAAGGGCCCAAAAAGAATACAATTATCTAGGCAAATTATGAGCTTTAGCACCCCATGGATGGGTAGTATACTCCTAGTCTCTTAGCCCACTTAGAATATGATAGAGAAACTATTAATGTTCTCTACCAAGTACAAAAATTAGAATCATATATCTCTTGCACAAGTGGTATAATATTAGAACACTTCATCATGATCCAACCAACCCTTTCCAAAGGAGGCAAATTCTTTTGTAATATTTTTCAAGTGTAACTTTTTCCCCAAGATTTGACGTTTAATATTTCCTTTCTCCTACTATCTCATGCAAGGTCGAATTAATGATTATGATCATATTTACAAGTGTAGAGTGGTGGGTAAAATGTGAACTACAATTCTCTCCCTTTTTCCTTTTTACCCAAGTAAAATT
This sequence comes from Picea engelmannii, assembly GCA_009831015.1. Classification (NCBI taxonomy): domain Eukaryota; kingdom Viridiplantae; phylum Streptophyta; class Pinopsida; order Pinales; family Pinaceae; genus Picea; species Picea engelmannii. The sequence continues at coordinate 94,473 of ML793565.1, forward strand.
TAATAGGAAATTTCCAAGTCTTTTCCCATTTCCAAAGCTTCCTAGGTGCTAGGATTAGTGGTTCATCTTGATTGAACATGAGCCCCAGATCCACTTGAAATGATCATCCATTATTTGTCAATTTTTAAGTTAATTTCTTAGCTCCATAGCAGGTTATCCTTTTCCAATAGTATAAAACATTTACCATATAATAATCTTGCAACATAAATAAGGGGCATCGTCTTTATTATGTGCATAATCCATCCTCTAAATTCTTATCAACAACATCAAGGAAGAAGTAAATATTACTCTCATAAGTTATCAAGTCACACATATGACCAATTATCAAACAAATAACCATCCAAGGAATGAGGAGTTTGAAACCCCATCTCCCAACTATCATCATAAGGCACATAATGCCTAGCCAAAAATGTAACCATGACAAGGAGCACTAGTCCCACACTAGGGAAGTAAAAAAAAGTAAATTCTTAACAATAACTAATGGTGGGGCGGGGGAGGGGAGGATACTCATCACATGCCATCAAAGTATAATTTAGGATAATTTTTAAGTAAGTATATGCAATTAATCAATAACCATTCTTTAAGGAACACCCATCCTCTATCTACCAAGTGGTGACACTCATAAGCATTGGATAGAACTTGACTAGTCATTATAATTTAACAATAACCAGTAAGGAAGCACCATCCATAATAAAAAATGAACGTAAAGTTTTAATAATATATTCTTAGTAGTACATGTACATTAAGGGTTCTTCTCAGCCACTTCCATCCCAAGTAAACACACATACATCTCTTCTAAATGTAAGTCCACATCCCAAAAGGATAATGAGTCCATCATAGATAATTGGAACTAGAACCTGCAAATTAATCACCATACACTAAGTGGTTTTAAAAAAATGATCCCATATATGAATTTCTCATTTCCCTCAAAAGTGAATTCTAATGCCAAAGCCAAACAATGTTATTCTTTCCCATTAGTCATATCATTCAATTCTACTATCATATTGTAATCATCCATCTCTTGCGATGCAACCTCAACCCTGACACAACCTAGAAACTTAACACAACTCCAAATGGACATAATATTATAATCCTAAACTTCATATCATAATTGCAAACCCTTCCCAACACACAATTTTTTTTTGAACAAAGGGACTACCTCTAGAATTTTTCTCAACATTAACTGCAGTAGACCAAGATCACAAGTAAACTAACAAGTGCATAATAGACACCTGCTCCCCACTCGATCACCAATGTGTAGTGTAAACTTGAATAATAGATAAAAAAAATACCAAAATTTGTAACATATGACTCTAAACAAGAATATGAAGTCAAAAAGACCAAAATAGAAACAACATAATTTAGTCTCGTCTTAGGAAGAATTAAAATAAATCAAAATGATGCAACATAACCTAATAAACTCCTATGAATATGAGTGGAGAAATAAATTCATTGAGAGTTAAGGGTAAAATGATTTAGGTGAGAGCTATTCATCCACCTCGATTTCTAAGCATACAACTCCATAATTTGTGATATTCACAAATAGGAAAGGGGCCGACCAATGCATTTGTAAATTTCCTATATGTTTCAAGTACTTCTTGTCATATAGTAAAAAAATTTCCCCTTTTACAAAGTTATTATTATGAATTTCTCTATCATGCCTTCTTTAAAGTTTGATGGAAATTTGCTAAAAACTTATCTTCCTTGGGCTCCATCAATTTTGGTAGGTGTTCTACTGGAAATTCCTCTTCATTTATGCTTATGGAATGATTGCTAAGCATATTGGTGACAACAAATTGATCAGTAAGAGTCACTCCCTCTCATCTATACACAAAATAGAATGGATTTCACCTAGTCAAGCACTTCATGTTGATACAATAGGCCCAAAGCATTGTTGGGATTCTCTCATCCCAATCATCTCATTTTACTGAAGAAACCTTAGTTAGACATGATTGAAGATATTACTAAATGACTCTACTATTTGATTATCTTGTAGATGATATTGGTTGATCTTGTGATGATGAATATAAATATCTAGTAAGAGTTATTGTTGCGCCTCTTTTGTCACCTAAATGAGAAAAACATAGGTGCTTACAAGCTTAGTTGGGTTAGCTAAGCAAGACAACAGTAAAGGAAATGGTTAGAAGAATAAACATAAAAGACTAAGCTAAGAATTAAACTAGGAAAGGAAAAAACAATTAAACTATTGTGCATAAGGACATAAGAACAAGAAACAAACAAGACTCATGCCACCAATGGAAATGATTGTATTAGTGAAAAGAAAACACCAAAGAGAAAGGGGACTTTGGGTCCCTTCTTCCTCCAAGGGAGGGCTCTTGGACCCCCAAGATTGAACTCTTCTTACAACTTGAAAACTTGAAAGAAATGGTGAAAGAATCCCAAGCTAACCCACTCAAAAGGTGATGTGGATTGCCCAAATGGAATGGTGCTAGTATGCTCTTGATGAGAAAAGAGGTTTCCCCAAGAGAATAGCAACAACATAACCTTGAAAATGAATTCCTTGAATATGTAGTGCACCCATGGCCTTGTTTTATAGCACCACTTTGAGGTATTGTGCAACCAACTTTTAGTGTGAAAAGGGTTTTTTTAGGGAACCTTTAGGTCTTTGACTAGCCACCCATCCGGATCCAGTCGAGATTTGGATGTCAAATCGACTTGGAAGCTGAACCAGAAGTGGGTGGGAGGCTGACCAACATCATAAATGCATCATTCTTAGGTGTGCGTAGATTTTAGCATCCACAGTCGTGCATCGTGCAAATGTGTGCTTTTCCTGTGTTTCTTGATGGTGCATGTGCGCACGTGCCCTGTATAGTCATAGCACATCCTAATTTTATAACTGGTTTTATAGTTTTGGACCTTTTGGAAATGATTTTTGGTAATTTTGGTCCATGGGTGAACTAATAACTGTTTGAAGATGTTGGATTCCTATAACCATTTGCGGATAAAATTTCAGTGATAACAGATGCCCCCTGATAGATGAGGTTAGGAGCATACGGATAGCTGAAATTCATCAATGTTTCTTCTACTGAGAGTACCATTGTAAGAAAGAGTGATAGTGAGAGTATCAAGAGTGACCCGTTGGAGGGAGAAGGGAACCTGTAGGACCCAACCTTTTGCAAGGTGTGGAAAATAAATTGTTTACAAAAGAGGCGGGCATGCCCCATGCTCGTGTCATGTAACTCAAAAAAAGAGAGGGTGTTGTACAATAACTGAAACTGTGTGTTGATGTAAACAACTGCAGCGCCCTCGAGGGCGGTTTTGATAAAGGCAGAGGACAATTATGATGAGGAAAAATACTCTGAACAATAGGCAATGACTCCTGTAAGAATTAGCACGGATTCTGTGGGCATTGATAGCCCAACAAAGTTCAGAGGTCTTCGAAAAATATAAAAAACAACTGCAATAGTCGCAAAGTAAGATCCACCGTAACATGAGAAAGTTTTGAAGTCAAATGTTATGGGGGTCAACGACACCAGAGAGAAATGATGGTTCTCTCTGTGCCATCCAAGAATATTCATTGTAAAGGTAATGAGAGTCAAGATACTGTCACCCTTCTGGAAACTGTGCCGATGTCGACAAAAAGGGAGACACGACTCCAAGAAGAAAAGGGCTTCGTGAAATCCAATAGGTGAGGTCAGGTACTGAGGAGGTACATGAACGAAGTCAAGATGCATGGAGACTCAATAATTCCCTTGGTTGGGAATATATGTGAAGTATAAGTGGCTGCAACCGTTCAACTAGGTCGAGTGTCAGGGGGACAACAAGACGTGGGATAAGTTGTGCCAGAGGCGGGACATAGTGAACAAACTCAGAGAGCAGAGGTAGGTGGCCTGTGGGATACTCAGAGTTTATGGACGATGTCAACAAGAGTAGGTGATAAGGAATGCACCAACCAAGGGCGGCATGGGTTGCGTTTGCCAAAAATGAAGAAGGTCTCCAAAGGTGGCGACAAAAAGCTATGTAAAATGCTGGAAACAAAGGATTAATTACAAAACGAATTAAAAAAATCAGTGGGGATAATAATGCAGATACAAAAATGGGTGCCCCAGTGTAAGATGGCTTGGCCTGAGGATGGCACAAGTTGGTTAAAAAACAAGTGGGGGGTTGGGGCCCCATAGGTGGGTTTCTATAGTAGGGAAATGTATGGAGGGAAATATGAAGATGGGGAAACTGACGGTGGATGAAATGGATGGTAAATGTTGCTGCGGGAGTGCAGTCAAAATAAAACCGTGAGGAAGTGCCCTGGGAGTTCGTTGGATAGGCTAGCAAAATGAGGAGAAGGAGTATGTGGTTGATTTGCGACATGATGTAAGACTATCGGGACTCCCATCCCTAAAGGTTGAAACAACATGAGTGTCAAAGTGCCAAGGGGGGATATGAATGGGACAACTCATGTGGGGGAGAGTGTTACCGGGTGGAAGTACCCAAAATGCAGTGGAGGTGACAGTACTGTAGAGCTGGATATAGAGACCCTAAAGGAAAATTTCATAGGGTGTGACTGGAGATGCAATTGAGATTCAGAGGGAATGATTACATGCCAGTGTCGATTATATACTTGAAGGGGTCGCACTGGTGTGTGATGACCAAGTACCTGCACACATGACAACCAAATACCCAACGTGAACAATATCTAAAGATAATCGAACATATAACCGTTTATTTGATAATTTTGAACATGAGCATGCGTACCTAAACGGGGTATGGAAAAATGGCTCCCCGTGGGCTAAGGATGAAAAATGGCCCGACGACTGTCTTGATGTAGATGATGGGGTGCTGATCCCGTGGATAAAGATGGATCGAAAAATGGACTATCGAAGCTCCCAGAATTGAGTCTGGAAGTTTGGTAAAAAGGGCCTATATATAGCTGTGGGGCCCACATTGCCACCTCCTTTGTACTTGCTGCTATAGTGGTTAGAGAGGAGATTTCAAAGAAGATTCAAAGATTCCAGGAGTGCGAGGAAGCCAATATGGGAGGTGCAAGAGTCAGGTTAGTGTTCTCATCCTCCTGTACAGTAGTTAGGTGTCAATTTTTGGGTAGGACCGTATGGATGGCCATACGGTGGAGTTTTAGGGTTGTGGCCCCCCAAGTGCACAGGCGATCGATGGCGACCCGCGCACTAATGCACAACTGTAATGGGCACAAACGCGTAGGGGGGGGTGTGCTATTTGGGAAAATGGGTGCGCATGGGGTACACGCCTGTCCGAAACACAACCATGCATATGTGCACGACTGTGTTGCTGACAGTTGCGCATGAGTGCACAACTGTGTATTGAACATGCATGCACCGAATGCGCGCCTGTGGGATTAATAGGAACACATACATGCATGCCTGTGGGGTAAACAAGTGTGCATGGGTGCACGCCTATGGGGAAAACAACTGCGCCTTTGAGGCAAAGCTAAGGGTGAGAAAACTTATCTCCCTTTTTTTATTTTATTTTTTAGGGGAGATTTTGGTGTTTTTGTGATGGTTGATCGAGTACTGTATATGTGGATGTAGGTGATCATTTGGGATGATGCCAATCCATTGGAGAGAGAGGGACTGGCCCTAACTGAGGGAGGTCATGAGGGATGAGGAGCCGACAGTTCGTGGTGCTTTGGTGGCCTGTGGGCTGCTGAAGTTTTTTGAGTGCCCACTGTTGAGGGAACATGAGTATCTGCTGCAATTCTTGATCTTGATGTGGAGTCTGGAGTTGCAATGTTTTATTGTGCATGGGGAGAACTTGGCATTCTTTGCTAAAGAGGATGTCTATTTCCTAACTGGACTCCCTTTTCAGGGAACCTTGCTGCTGGCCGAACCGGTGGTAGTTGGAGAGGGGCAGTTGGCTACCCTTGCCCGGACATATTGTTCGGGAGAGGATTTTATGTCTGGGTTAGTGGTGAGGATTGGGGCGGTGGATGCCCTGGTACATCGTTGCATGGAAGTGATGATTGTGAGAGTGTATGGGTCACTTGCAACTCAGCGTATCAGTGGTGGCCAGCTAAGGATCATGCAACGGGCACTAGGGGGTGAGCATTTCGCCTGGGGCTTGATGCTGCACGCCAAGATGGTGGGACAACTCACCAGGTGTCGAGCATCTGACTCAGGGGATTTTGCCTTTGGATCTATCCTAATGGATTGGTTTTTAGAGAGGGTGCCGATGTTGCACCCAAGAGTTTTGTTAGACCCGCCGGGAGCACGAGAGTCGCTACTGTGGCAGTGGTTGACGATTTTGGTTCATCATGGGGGTGGGGAGGGTGGCCAATACTTCACGACTGAGGCTGCATAGGTGTGGAGTCAGATGCCACAGATCATATTGCAACTTCCATACAGTGGGATAGATTTCTTTGATGACCATGAGATGATATTACCTTCGGGAGAGGTATTCGATCATCGAGGTATGATGTGTTGGTTGCTGGTTTTGTTGATTTGTTTTTTTAGATAGTATATCATATGGTTGATATTTGTATGGATGCTGATGCTATAATGTGTTTTTTTGTGTAGATGTGGGACCGCATGGACGATAGGTCGAGCTGATCAGAGCGCTAGCCCACCAGGGGCTTGTGATACCACAACAGGGAGAGTTGCGAGCAGGGGAGAGGCGACGTCGAGAGGATTTTGGGGAGAGGCCCGGTGATGATGATAGAGTGTCCCAAAGATGTTGTTATGATGACCTCGGGGCAGGGCCATCACATGCTCCTCCGGCCGAGGCCATGGGAGAGTTTGAGGATTTCCGCTGCCAATTAGAGGCGGTTCTACATGGAGTGGCCGAGAGGATGTGGGTGTGGATCTAGGATGAGGGGATCCTAGAACAGTGTATTGGACTGCCGACGGAGTCGTGGACCTTGATCCGCAGAGCAGCTGTGGCTGGAGCTGCAATGACTGAATGGTTGCCTCTGGGACTTGAGGGACCTGGAGCTAGTGGGGTACCTCCGCCAGAGGGAGGACTTGGTGCTGGAGCACTAGAGGCACCCTGAGGGCTGCTAGATATGTAGTTGTGTATCTGATATAGGCTGGTGAGCCCATTTTGTATAGTTGTGACATCCAGTTGTGTATTGGTAGGGATGAGGTGATTCACTTGCCTACGAGCGATGTACTATTTTTGTAAACACTTTATGACATGTGGACCTATATATATATATATATATATACATTTGTGGATCTTTGTGTACATGTGTGATGTGTTTGTTGTTGATGATTTTTTTGATGTAGTGGATGATGTCTAATCTATATGCAGTGACAGACTTCTGATGGTTTATGTGTATGTGAAAATGTCTTGATGTGATATATGCCAATCTAGTATAATGTTAGCCATGGTATCTTCTATTTGATTGAATTGTCTTGGGATATGTGTAAATGTAATGGAATCAAAATGTCGAGATAAAAGTCTAACTTGCAGGTATTTGCGAAAGAGGCAAGGATCACGGACACAGTATACATTGTTGAGCTGGAGGACGACAAGTTGGGAATCTAATAAGACACTAAGGTGACGAATATGGTGATGATTGGACTCAACGAGGAGACCAATGATGGCGGTGTACTCTGCTTGATTGTTGGTGGATGAGACTAAACATATGCCGCTGGTGTGGAGCAGGTCATGTGAAGGCGAATAGAGGGCCCAAGCAATCGAAGCGAGATTCTATGTCCAACGACTAGATCCGTTGGTGTAACCGATGTGGTAGGCCGATGGAGGTGGCATCTGTCAATAACACGAGTGATAGATTAGACGAGAGGTATGGATAAAAGAAGACTAAAAACTCTACAAAATATGTACAAAAAAGAAAAATCCTTGTGTAGTATAGCTATGCTCAGGGGGAGGCTAAGATGTATGCGCCTTTAGTGAGGCAATGTTGGATGATGTACGGTCCATGCCACAGGGACTCGAATTTTCCATGGCCAAGGGTATCGTGAGCGATATTGTAAGTGAGGATGAGGTCTCCTTTGTTAAATGAGCGAAGGTTGACATGGCAATCAAAGGTGGCCTTTGATCATTTTTTGGCTGCTTCATTGTTCTGTAATGAAGATCGACAATATTCATCTAGGGATTCTAAGTTCATAAAACACTGCTCTATTGGGGCAGTGTCGGGTAATAGCTCAATAGTGGTGCGTAAGGTGGGAATTTCGCATTCGATGGGAAGAGTGGCCTCAACCCCGTGGATTAGATGAAAAGGTGTGAAACCAGTGGCAGTTTTGACTGCTATGCAATAAGCCCAGAGCACGGAAAATAACATATGATGCCAATTGGTTTTATGTTTGTTAACCATGCGTTGCAACATGGTTTTTAAGACCTTGTTAATTGCTTCTACCTGTCCATTTGATTAAGGGTAGTATGGTGAGGAAAACTTGTGGGAGAAGCCTAACCGGGATGAGAGTTCCATGAAAATCTCATTCTCAAAATGTTTCCCATGATTAGAGACTAGTTGGAGTGGTACTCCAAAGCGGGATATGACATGGTTAAAGAAAAAATGTGCTGCTGTGTCAGCGGTGTTGTTGACGGTAGGCATGGCTTCAACCCACTTGGTAAAGTAATCAATTGCAACGACTATGTATTTGTGTCCATTGTTGGATGTAGGGTTACAAGTCATGAAGTCGATGCCCCATTTACAAAAGGAACCAGCGGTGATGACTGGGTGTAGAAGAGCAGGTGGTGCGCGTGCTTTGTTGGCGTAAAGCTGGCATTTATCACATCGTTTCACGGCATGGATGCAGTCGTGAGATAATGTAGGCCAAAAGTAACCCGTGCAGATGATTTTCTGAGCGGTGGACAGTCTTGAGAGATGGCCTCCGCAAGCACCGTTGTGGCAGTCGTTCAAGACTCTGTCGGCCTCGTCAATGGTTAAGCATCGATGAGGTATGGTGTCAACTCCTCGCCGATATAAGATGTCCCTGATGAAGAGATAGTGAGGTGCCTAGTGACGAATATGATGACGATCATCTCTAGAGAGGTGGTTTCCGAATTTTTGTGTTTGGAGATAGACAAGAAGATTGCCATACCAAGGGTCATATGAGGGGATAAAAAAAAGATGTTCATCAAGGAGGTTGGTATTGACCGGTGGACTGGTAGTGTCGGAGGGAAAAGTTGTGATAATTTCGGCGAGGATGAGAGATTTCCTTCTCTTGGGTGTTGAAAATTTGAGATCGTATTCCTGAAGGATGACGATCCATCCAACGAATTTACCGTTAATTTGTCGATGACTGAGCAAGTATTGCATGGGGTTGGAATCTGTGATGACTTTGGTAGTTCGAAGCAGAATGTAATGGCACAATTTCTGGACTGCGAGGACAACTGCGAGGGCTATATTTTCTTCATGATTGTACTTCAAGGGTGTTCCTGAAAGGTTTTTACTAATGTAGTAAATCACATGCTCACGAGCGTCATCCCCTATTTGGACGAGCACTCCTACTACTGAAATGACTGAGGATGATATGTAGAGGATATAATCACGGTTATAGTCAGGTTGACTAATCAACAGGGCGTTGGGGAGAGCTTCTTTGATATTGTCAAAAGCAATTTGGGCATGTTTATCCCATTGAAATGGGATGTCGTGACGAAGTAAGCGAAGGAAGCTATGTGCGCGGGTAGTGTAATCTGGGACAAAGCGTCGAAAAAAGTTGGCTTTGTCTTGAAGGCTCTATAGTTGGCGTAAATTCTGTGGGGGTGGAATTTATCTAATGGATTGGACTTTGAGGGGGTCCACAGTAATGCCACATTGGGAAACTATGAACCCAAGAAGGTGCCCAACAGTGACGCATAATACACACTTGAGGGGGTTCAAGCAGATATTGTACTGACGACACCTGTGGAAGATGATTCGTAGATCATCGATATGCTGAGTGCGTTTCTTAGATCGAGCGGTGAGGTCCTCTAAGTATGCGAGGATGATATGAGCCAGATCGTGAAAACTGTATGTCATAGCCTGTTGGAAAGTGGCGCCAACATTGTTGAGGTTGAATGGCATGACACGATACGCAAAGGTTCCCCAAGGGGTCATGAATGCAGTTTTGTACTGATCAACAGGGTGAATTTGGATTTAGTTGTAACCAGAGAAACCGTCCATGAAGGACAAAGCCTCATGACCTGTGCAATCATTGATTATTTGGTCGATGAAGGGTGTTGGAAAGTTGTCTTTGGGACAGGCGTGATTGAGGTCACGGAGGTTCGTACAGACACAGATAGTGCCCTATGTTTTGTTAACAGGGACAGGGTTGGAGACCCATGACATATAGGCTATGGGGTAAATGAACCCTGCATCGCGTAGTTTGTCAATCTCGCCTTTGATGGCTGCTGCTTTGGATGGGTGTAGCGGTCGCTGTTTTTGGCGGACGGGTGTGATATCAGGCTAGGTGTCTATGCGATGTTCGAAAATAAAGGGATCAAGGCCAAGCATCTCTGTGTATGACTAGGCGAAAATGTCCCGGTATTCCTGGAAGAGGGCTTTGTAGGCGGTGAATTCTTCTGGAGAACATGCAGCGCCAATGGTGATTTCCTCGATAATTCCAGATTTGATGGAAATATATATTTTGATGGTTGGGGATATATTGGCCATATTGCCTTCCTCGAAAGCGTCGGGGGCAAGGATAGGGTTATTGAACCAATCTATATGCCCTGATGGGAGAAAATATTTTGTTTCGACTACGTATATGGGGTGTTGGTTAGGAGGCATTAAGGCTTCCTGTGAAAGAAAGAGTGCTCTGTGGTGGAGCGCATCCCATGGGAAATCGGGGGTAGTTAACTCCTCGAGGATATCTTCATCACAATGAAACTGGCATGAATATAGGGGATAGAGAGGAGTGACCTTGGTGACTATCACTGTGGCGTTGTCTCCTTCTAATAAAGACATAGGGGGATTGATGGAGGGGGATTGCGATGGTTCGCTCGACATAAAGCAAATATCCAGATATTGCGGGTTAAAAATGGTAGTCAGGCGTAGAATGTTCATGGGGAAATGAATTGGAGAATTGGGGGGATTTGGGGGTAACTCCTCATATAAATCATCTAGGAACCATGGGGAGAAGGGAGTGCCTCAGGTTCTAGTGGGAAGATATGAACCATATCAATTGATGGGGTAAGGGTATTTATCGGGTCTATCGAGGGGGTATGATTTTGAATAGGGGCTAGTTGACGACGCCTATATTCAATGATCATAGGACATTGATATGTGAAATGATCAAGTGATTCACATAGAGAGTAAGGACATCTCATGCATTCATTGACTGAGGTTGTGACATAATGGATGTCAGTGACAAGAGTTGGGGTGGGTGTTTGCTGAAGGCTCTGGCGTAGAGCTGTTAGTGTCTGTCAGAATTGAGGTAATGCTAGACAATGGTGTGTGTAATGGCCATATTCTGAATAGATGGCGCATGCAAATTTGGTTCGCAGTCCTTTGTTACTTCCGTTTTGTGAGATAGCGGCAATACTGGAGGAAGCGATGAGTGGTGGTGGTGCTCGAGGGAGTTGGATGAGATTACGTAACTTGGGAAGCGATGGGGATTTGTTGGTGGGGTGTCTGTCTTTCTCGCATAGCACACAAGGAGGTTGGATGCATGGGGGAAGTGGAGCTGTGGGCTCCTTCTTCTTTTGCCTGCCCCCATCTGTAGCAGGGGGGTTAGTGAGTGGAGGTGTAGGGGGTATGGTGGGAGTGAGTATGGGAATCTACATCGGGATTCCTTCTGTTTGGGGAGGGAGGGATGGTTGAGGAACCATCTCAGGTGGATGTAAATACCAAACTGGGATTTCCAGCACCATATTAGGAAGGGTAAGCGTTGCAACGACTTGGAAAGCTTGTACACTTGGTGGGGGGTAAATGAAATGGATTTGGGTAATGGCTTGGGGGATTGTTTCCCAAACCGAGATCTGGCCCTGGGGAAGATCAGGAACGGGTCGAGATGAATTAGTTCCAGGGGATTCCTGAGGGAGAAGTTATGCGACTAGTGGGACATCAGGGATGAAAGAGGCCTCGGTGGGAGAGAGGTTAGTTTCATTTGTTGTTCCGTTGGAGGATACGACACATACTTGTGCTGAGGGATGGAGGAGCGGTGGTGCTCCATGGTATGTCCCTAGCAAGGATGGGTCTTTAAAGATTCCGGGGCCCATCTCAATGAGTGGATAGGCATCAGTATTAGTGTGGAAGAGTCCTTCGGGGGATGAGGGTCTGCCATCATAGGCTCTTAAGGTAATGGAAAATGGTATGAGTTTGAGGGAACCAAGTTTCTTCCATACGGATTTGGACATGATACAGGTGGATGTGCCTTCATCAATGATGCATTAGTGAACTGTAATGTTCCGAATTTTTACAGGGATTTGAAAAACAATAAGAGCGGGGAGGCAAGGTTCTCCGCTGTTGAGGTCAAATGTCATGAGTCAGGTATCGACAGGGTCGAATGTTCCCAGGGCGGAAAGTAAGGACTTCCGCTGGGTGGGATAAGTTTGAAGGACTTCTAAGACTGACATGGCAGCCGAAGATTGTGCCAATTCATTGACCAAAATGTAATTATGAGCTGCCCTAGCTTGAGGATTGTGGACATTCCTGCGCAATGAGATATGAGGAATACGAAAGGGGGTTTCAGTATTAGGGTGAGGAATTATGAGAGGGGGTCCAGTTGTGACTGGAATTTCTTCCAAGGTGGTGGGAACAAATTCTGGGGGTGTTCTATACTGACGACTATGTGTTTGTAGAAGGACTTCTTCCTCACTAGTAAGGAGGATAATGCGATAGGCAGAGGTGCCCGTATTGGGATACTGTCCCAACTGTGGTGGGGGAGGCTGCATGTGATCGGGTTGGGTATTTATGACCCCTTGGTGTGTGATGGGGTTTTGTAGTAAAACTGGGGGGGTTGCTGCACATATGGTTGTAGGGCTTGCTGAGGTGTAGGCGGTGCTGAGGGACGTGGTCCATTCATAGAATCTTTCATCCACTTAATGTTAACGATTTGGGGGAAATGGTGAGTATAGTGGCCAAAATCACCGCAAAGGGCACAAGGGAAGGTGGTCCTAACATTGTTGTTGTTACTTCCTTGACGTTTGTTGTTATTTCCCCCTTGGGGGTTTTGATTCCCCTAGTTTTGGTTGCCCCTGACAGACTGGTTCAGCTGGGGTTGGTTCTGGTTTCCTCCTGGTCTCGGATTATTATTGTTCCGATTTTTTCCTTTCTTTCTTGTATTGTTCGATTGATGGGGTGGATTTGTCATTTTTAGCTGTTCAAAATTTTGATATTGCTGAATGGGAGAGGGTTGAACAAAATTAACCCTAGCGTGTGGTGGTCCTTGTGGTGGAGCCATAGGTTGCGGGGGGCTAGAAAATGGAAAGTATGGATTATGTTGAGGTGATGCTCCATAAGGTACATAGGAGGGCGTGGCGCTTTCACTAGTGCTTAGGGTATAGGCCGAGGTAGAGGGAGTAATGACACTTGGTTGGGTAGGTGGGTGGTTTAGGGGTGCCGGTGAGGGTCCACTTATGGGTGGAGGTGGGGAAACAAGGTATGGTTGTTGATAAGGGGGAGGAGGATAATAAGGGATTCCTCCATATGCCGGCGAGTATTAAGGTGTGCCATACATGGGTGGTTGTTGAGGTGGTGGGTTGTGGTGTGTAGTGTTACCAATCAATCCGTCTACCGAGTGAGACATCCCAGGTTTGTCTTGGCCAAATGGCACGGGTCTTGGGGTGTCCGGGAGTAATGTGTATAGGTATCCAGACTGGGCGTAGATGAGTTCGAACTGTTGGGTCTTGCTAATGGCTTCTTCTTCAGTCCGGGGGAAGGTGGCGACCACATCTTTGGCAAGGAGGGAGATAAGTGATTTGAGGAACTAATTGAGACATTGTTGGGGGTTAGCATCAGCTTTGCAGAAGCTACGTCACCAACACCATTCATGGATGTGGTTAGCAATATGTGTAGAGGCGGTCTGTTTGAAATCTGAGAGTAGTTCAAGGCCATTGTTATGACAAACATGTAATTGAAAGAAGGTAAAAAATGCTTTGGCCAAGGATTCAAAAGTTGCGTGGGACCCAGATTTTTCTTCAACATACCATTTATCGGATGGGCCAGTGAGTGTTCGTTGAAATAACCTCAATCGGATGAGATTGTCCATGATGATATTCGAAGAACACCATAGGTGAAATGTCATGATATGGTTGGCAAGATCATCTCCTGCTTTTCCTTCAAACTTGGGGATGTCTGAATGGAGTTTGGTAGGCATTGCAGGCCATGTGGGGTTGTAAAATATGGGATCATTGGTGAGTTTAGTCAGATCTGATATGTTGAGGGAAGCTAAATATGGCATATGGGGTGGTGGCGTAGGATTAGTTCCAGCCATAGTGTGAGTGTTTTGAGTACCTGACCCTTGGAGGGGACTAGGTGGGTTTGTAATTCCCAATTGAGAGGAAGTTGGCCCCCCACGTTCGTGTAGAGGAGAGCGAGTGGAAGGTGGACCTTGGGAATTGGACCCAAGTAAGGTGGAACCAAGCAAAGGTGATCCCAAGACAGTGGCACTCATAGGAGTGTGAGAAGGTGGAGCCAATGAGTTTGCAAGACTAGGAACTCCCCATAGAATAGGAGGGAGATTTAGCAAGTGTCTAGAATGACGGGGGTTCTGTGGGTCCCCTATGATGTCCGACTAGCTGAGTGAATGTGTGCGAATGGTGGTGAGAAAAATAAATAAACAAGAGCCTTTGCTGCAATTTTTTTTTGAACTTTACACGATATATATCCAAATCAAATGTAATCAGAAGGGCATCATACATAAAGTGTTTTGATAAAGAATCATATATGTGGATAAGTGGATTTTGTCTGCATGGGGTAACACAGAAAAAAATGCTTGTGTCCTAAAAGACGTAATGTCCTTCCTCTCAAAATAACACTGGACCTTCCAATAGCACTCGACAGTGGGGTTTGAAGCCACCGGAAGAGAAACTAGTGAAGGATGAAGCAATAAGTTATAATGAGGGGTAGAGGGGGCATATCCCGAAAGAACTGACGATATTTCCCAATAGCCACACAAAATTTGATCAAGGTGCAATTGCAACCCACAATTTCCACCTGGGTAGATGTCCTAAAATTTGGTCACTAGGTACCTCGGTCAAAGTGTGACATTTAGATTTTCGGCCTAAGAAATGGGTCACGGGCTGGATCCTGTCCAAGAGGTGGGTGTCTCAAGGGGGGACACATAGAACAACCAGACCTCGGCCTTCAACTCTTCATAGGTATATCCCTGCCTTATGGTGTTAGGAACACTTGACTTGGAGGATTTAAGTTCCCTATTTGACAACTTCTATTGTTTTGAAAATGTGAGAACCAGATAACGGGGAGTTATTTGGATGCCTATCCCTGAAATCCTATCTAGAAGAATTTTAGATGTGGTTGATTGAGAGATTGGGGGTGTGAGGCAATTGCTTTGAAATTAAGTGGGAGTGGATAGTTTCGTCAAGAAAAGGGTGGGGTGTTTCAGAATTCCTTTGGAGGAAACTTACTCCAACCTCCACATTTTGAGATGAAAACTATGTGAATGAGAAGTGACTTTTGTGTGTGAATGAGTGAAAGTGTGCCAAATTTTTAATGAATTAGGTGTCACCTTGTTGCATGTGGACTTTCCTTGGTCCTTACAAGTCTTTGATTACCTATTTAACTAAATGTCATTGGTACAACCTTGCGAAATTCAAAAGTCCCTAGGAAGCTAGCATGTGGACATGTGGGTCCTTTACTATTCCTTTAACTCCCTAATGTGATTTAATCTAAGAAATCTTTGAAACTATCCTATATTGTGATCATGTGGGCATGTATGGGCCCGTTACAAAACCTTTAAACTTCCCTAGTGATTTAATCTAAGAAAGTAAATTTCAACACTATCCTATCTTTGTAGCATGTAGGCATGTATGGGCCCATTACAATCTTGAGATGTGTTTGAAAAATAAACTAAGAGGAGTCCCGAGGGGGCTATTGTCCTCTCCTAAAGATTTTATCTTTTTAAGGGAGATGAAATTGTCTTTCAACCTCTTTCTGATTCTCAAAATCACTTTGGAGTGCGAGAGAAGAGCATACTCAATGTTTGATATCCAATCTCTAGTCCCAGTGCAAGTTTTATATGTGATGTAGAATGATTCCAACTTTTAGTCAAAGCAAGCCGTCCATGTGGCAAAATAAAAAGCAAAAAGAGGAAAAATAATGATTTTTAACCCCTAAGTGCCTATGTGTTTTGACTAATCCCTTTATATGAGAGGGAATGTAAGTGTGGTGAAGATTACAACATGCATGGAATCATCTTTAAGAAGGCTATGGGCCTTCAACAGATCATAAA
>ML793565.1:110808-132486 GCA_009831015.1 Picea engelmannii
AAAAATAATGATTTTTAACCCCTAAGTGCCTATGTGTTTTGACTAATCCCTTTATATGAGAGGGAATGTAAGTGTGGTGAAGATTACAACATGCATGGAATCATCTTTAAGAAGGCTATGGGCCTTCAACAGATCATAAAAAAACTTACAATGTGTGCTTTTTGCACAGGTGTGCGGGTTTCAGACTAGACATAGGCGTTGTGAGTGCCAATGCGCGAACTGAAAGAGATTTTTGAGCGCAGGTGCGCAGAAGGCGCTGAGTAATGCTGTGATTTTGGCGCACGATGCGCGAATGTGGGCCAATAAACCCATGCACAACTGTCACACGGCCGTGAAGAAAATTCTGGATGGAATTCTCTCAATCAGCTTTGAATTTGATGTTTTACAGGTTGGCTTGGGCCAGTTATGGTACTTTCCAGTTAAATAAGTAAACATAAGAGCTAAAATTACCCAAGTGGGGAAGGAAATTGATACCTTTCCCCAGTGGAGTCGCCAATCTGTTGCGCCTCTTTTGTCACCTAAATGAGCAAAACAGAGGTGCTTACAAGCTTCGTTGGGTTAGCTAAGAAAGACAACAGTAATGGAAAGGGTTAGAAGAATAAACATAAAAGACTAAGATAAGAATTAAACTAGGAAAGGAAAAAACAATTAAACCATTGTGCATAAGGACATAAGAACAAGAAACAAACAAGACTCATGTCACCAATGGAAAGGATTGTATTAGTGAAAAGAAAACACCAAAGAGAAAGGGGACTTTGGGTCCCTTCTTCCTCCAAGGGAGCGCTCTTGGACCCCCAAGATTGAGCTCTTCTTACAACTTGAAAACTTGAAATAAATGGTGAAAGAATCCCAAGCTAAACCACTCAAAAGTTGATGTGGATTGCCCAAATGTAATGGTGCTAGTATGCTCTTAATGAGAAAAGAGGTTTCCCCAAGAGAATAGCAGCAACATAACCTTGCAAATGAATTCCTTGAAGATGTAGTGCACCCATGGCCTTGTTTTATAGCACCACTTTGAGGTATTGTGCAACCAACTTTTAGTGTGAAAAGGGGCTGTTTAGGGCACCTTTAGGTCTTTGACCAACCACCCAGCTGGATCCAACTGAGATTTGGATGTCAAATCGACTTGGAAGCTGAACCAAAATTGGGTGGGAGGCCGACCAACATCATAAATGCGCCGTTCTTAGGTGTGCGTGACTTTTAGCATCCACAGTCGTGCATCGTGTGCATGTGCTCTTTTCCTGCGTTTCTTGATGGCACATGTGTGCGTGCACCCTGTATAGTCATAGCGCATTCTGATTTTATAACTGGTTGTATAGTTTTGGACCTTTTGGAAATGATTTTTGGTAATTTTGGTCCATGGGTGAACTAATAACTGTTTGAAGATGCTGGATTCATGTAACCATTTGCAGACAAAATTTCATTGATAACAATTATGATCACATTTTTGAAAACATTCCTACCTTGATCACTACTCAAAATTCTAATGCACCCAATAAGTGAGTTGTAGTGCTAGTTCAACAATATTTAGTAGGTGTTACCTCTAGCTATTGAGTAAGTGAATTAGTTGTAGTAATGATATCTCATGCTCTTGAATGATGAGCATTAGGATTGATAGGCCTGTTGAAATCCATAACCCATTTTTCAAAGGGATGAAGAACAATAACTGGGTGTAGTGGCATCTCATCTCTTTGTGATGACCTTCCAATCCTTTGGCACACATCACAACTCTTCACATAATCCTTGACATCCTTAAATATAGTAGGGCACTAAAGGAAAAAATATAACACCTTATAGGAAATATATTTCTCGCCAAAATGACCTCCTGCAACTCCATTATGTCAGTCCCATAGAATTGATGAACACTCATGGTTTAGAGCACAACACCTAGAAATAACATCATTGACTAGTTTATAAGGTTATCCTAAAATTAATTGATAATCTACAACCATAGCCACCAAATGATTTTTCTAAGTTGTAGAATATTCTGCAAGCATTGTACTTGTAGTCAAGAATAAATGAATTTCTCCCAAATAGTTTGGTATGGCCTCCACCTGAAACAAATCCCATTCTAGTAATTGTTCGTCAACTGTGCCACATGACTTGCAATATTAAATTCTAGATAGATGGTTGGGACCCACATTATGCTTAACTGGCTTCACAATAATTTTAAAATCACGCTCCTTAAATCTCACCTTGTTTGCAGTAGAAGAAAAGTAGAATATGCACCCTTGAACATGAGATAAAAATGCAGTAATTCATACAGATCACACGTCTCGTTTTACTCATAGTAATATCAGAGGAAAATATGTTACTGAATGAAATTCTAATATATTATGATCAGAATATATGTAATACTAAATTGTAATCAATCATTCTTCAAGAACTGCAGAAAGAAATTCAGAGAAATGGAAACATAGAGGGAACACATAACTCAAATTGAACGAAAAATAGAATATTTGTCTGCACTTGTATTAATATTCAACCAAATATTTTCTTTCTTACATTAGGCAAGAGGTAGCGCACATTAGGCTATAATCCACCTTGAATAGATATAAAATCTATCTATTTATACAGAAATTGTCTCAACTGAAAACCCTTGAAATTCCCACAATATCTGCCTAAAAATAGAATACAATGCGAATGAAATAACAACCTGCAAATATTTTTGAGCTTTGCTGGCGCTTCATCTGTCTCTTCATTTTATTGTAGTTGCGCTTGTTTTCCTTTGTTCTTTAAACTGGGTACACATGTTCATTAAGGACTACCAAAATCATTGGCTTAATATCTTTGCCATCTGATTCCGTTGCCATCTGTCCCTTCAAATGCATTTACTGGTATAAATAATTACAATTGAAGATATGGGGGTGGTAATTGGATAGATAGATCAACGCTGGCTTGCTATGGGATGGATAACAGTTATGGTGAAGAGTAATTGTTCACGAATAGGATGACGTGGGGACAAGTGTCCAATAAGGAGGTGGGATGAGTGGATGGGAGAATGTAGGTGGTATGGATAGACGAGGTAAGTGACGTGGAGGGTGTGATAAGATGGAGGGTGAAAGGTAGAGTGGGTGGAGGACATGTGTTGAGTCAATATTCTAATGGTCCAGCATTAAAAATTCTCTTTATACTTTTCTATTTTGGGGGGGTGTGAGGAAGTGGTTTTGAGGTAACCCTCTTTTCATTCCACAATGCACTTGGTGATGCCACATACCCCCGAGAGAAAATTGAGGTTTAAATTGCGGGACCACCCTTCGAAATTAAAACCCACACAACTTTTCCCCCATAATTTTTCTCGGTCACTGATCTCCATGGTCCATTAAAACACTACTGTCGATCTTGCAAAGTGATATAAGCACTCGAAGGTTAAGACAAGGTCACAACTCTCGGTCACATGTAGAGAAGACAAAGAGAACTTCATGCAATTGTCTGTCAATCCAATCAGGGGACACGTGTCAGACGATCGCTGTATTCAATGATCTCATATTCCAGGAGGAAGCAAGTAGTGCTGAGTAAAGAAATCATGAAGTTTCGAAGCCCGAAGTTCATTTGGACCATTGATCGAAGTGGACACGTGTCAACAAATATGACGTTACGGAAGGTTTGTAGTGTTATGCATCTCGAAACGCCCGAAGCCCAGAGTTTTGAAGTAAATCTCAGTCATCCAAATCAAAGGAAACATGGATAAAACTCTCTCACTTCAAAAACTTAGCAATTTAGGGGTTTGTACTGTTGTACATATTGAAACACCTGAAGCCCGTAGTCCTGAAGTAAATATCAACCGTCCAAATAAAAAAGACACGCGGTGCCAGATCTCTCACTTCGAGGATTTAACACTTCAAGGGCTTGTACTATTGTGCATCTCGGAAAGCTCGAAGCCTAGATTCTCGAAGTAAATCTTAGCCATCCAAATCAAAAGGACATAAGTTGCCGCATCTCTCACTTCAAAAACTTATCACTTCGGGGGTTTGTACTGTTGTGCATATTGGAACGCCTGAAGTTAGAAGTCCTGAAGTAAATCTCAACCGTCCAAATCAAAAGGACATGTGACACCAGATCTCTTACTTCAGGGATTTATCAGTTTAGGGGTTTTTACTGTTGTGCATCTCGAAACACCCGAAGCCCAGAGTCCCGAAGTAAATATTAATCATCCAAATCAAAAGGAAACGTAGCGCCAGATCTCTTACTTCGAGGATTTAGCACTTCGAGGGTTTGTACTGTTGTGCATCTCAGAACGCCTGAAGCCTAGAGTCCCGAAGTAAATCTCAGCCGTCATAATCAAAATGACACGTGGCGCCAAATATATCACTTCAGGGATTTAGCATTCCTGAGGATTGCGCTCTACACATTATTGCTCCCATTTCTATCTATTTATCCCCTCCCTGCCATATTTGGTCCCTTTCTTAGTTTATCAAGCTTCCAAACTGGTTTAGCGTTTTGCTAGATTATGAAATTTGGTCTATCGAGCTTCCTTGCAACTTTTTGTGGTGCCATAATCCTTAAGGAAATAATATTAGCCTGCCTGTAACAAGAGAAGTCTGTAATATCTTCACTTAATGAAAAACTGTAATTGTAAAAGGTAAAATAATTTTGAAATTCGAAGAGCTTTATAAAATCTATCGACCTTCGTATAGATCTGTTTACAAAGAGATTATTAAAAAGTTTGATGGAATTTATTGCCTGGAAAATCACAATTTATTCAAATCATTAACTTTAGATAATCATAAACATCATTAACAATTCAACGGTTCGACATTCATAGGTTTTAAATGTAAGAGGGCAAAAATCTCCCTAAGGCCGAATTTATGGAAAAGTTAATCTCTTATTAATCACTTTTATGTTTTAATGAATCATGTTTTAAACATTGATTTATCCTTAAGTAATTCGATGGTTCGACATTCGAGAGTTTTGGATGTAGCATGATAGAAATCCTTCGAAAGCCAAACTCCTGGAATAATTTATTAATACTTCATCATGATTAATTAAAGTTATTTAAGTGTTTTATTTACTCTTTAAAACACTTTTTACTTTTTGTAATATTCATTAATTCGACGCTTTGATACTTTGGAGATCATTAGAACCGTTCGATCAACATAAAGTAACTGATCGACGAAGGACCTTATTGAAGAAGAAAGACCCTTCGATTTATTTAAAAAAAGGAAATTCTCTAAGTTTTTTTCTTTTTTGGGTAAAATTTTTATTTCTAAGAGGCAAAATATAATGTTCAAAAGCTCAAAATTATGCATGTTCCAACATGTGTAACACCCTCGAACACCCAGGACGGGCCATGCTACTCCAAATAACACTCTGATACCAAATTGTAACACCCCCAACCACCCAGGATAGACCATGCTACTCCAAATAACGCTCTGATATGATTTTGTAACATCTCTAGCCACCCAACAAGGTTGGGAAATGCCACAGAGGAATTAACATGCTCAAGCACACACACACACACACACACACACACACACACACACACACACACACACACACACACACACATATCTAATGTAATTTTAACCAGACATAAGCATTCTGTACATACACATATTCTTGCAGAAGCGACAATAACACATACCAATATTTAACAAATGATTTACGTTCTTCTATCACATAGATTAATGCATAAATAATAGTAAAAGAATACATGCAGTAATCATAGACATAACCTTAAATATAACAACATATACAAATACACAACATGTAAATGGATAGAGGATTGGTACTTATCTTTTAATTAACGTACACCAATTGCGTGCAAACCTTCCACAAACCTCCCAACCCTAGACCACACTGCTCATCACTCTCAGCAGTGGGTCACCCACGAGCTGGGACTAAACACCATTGAGCAAGGGATTCCTAGGCTAGGTAGGGACAATAAGAAGTTGCATAGTACAACATGAATAATTCCTTCCAAGGAGCCACTTATGCCCACATTTCATAGACTCTCATTCCCCACATGCATGTCCCACCCCAAGAGTGTACACCTTCAATGTCACACAATCCATTGGCTGCTACACATCCCTTTCCTTGGGATTCAACAACAGGCCAGATCAGGAATTCTCAAAGCTCTGTAGCTGCTACTGGACTCCCTCTAGGAGAACTCACTTCCTCAACACTCTCTCTCACCTAGTGAGAGTTGCTCACATGAGAACTCACACAGGAGAACTCTCTTCCTCAACACACTCTCTCACCTGGGAGAGTTACCCACAAGCCTAATAACTTGCCTCTTCAAACCAACCCTTAAGTCAATAAAGTAACCACAATATAAAACTCTCTTAAGGCAAGGGACAAATCAACAATTTACGTAGGTTCAACAATGGCGGAATTTAAAGGGTTCAACAATGGCGGAATTGACCGACTATGTGCCTGATCAGTGCATGAGTGAATCAGGGAAACAAATGTATCACCTTGTCCCAATGCTGAGAGAGAATTCCTTAGGAAAGATGGCCATAATGGTTTGTGAACCCCCACTACAGTGGAAATTCCCACATAAATATGCATGCGTCCTGGGTGACACTTGGCTCTCCAGGAGCATGTGCCTCACCACTTGAAACCCGTTCCTCCTCTCAATAGAACTTAGGATAACTGGGTTTATTTCCACAAACTT
Organism: Picea engelmannii; assembly: GCA_009831015.1. Classification (NCBI taxonomy): domain Eukaryota; kingdom Viridiplantae; phylum Streptophyta; class Pinopsida; order Pinales; family Pinaceae; genus Picea; species Picea engelmannii. The sequence continues at coordinate 117,425 of ML793565.1, forward strand.
TAGTAATATAAGGAAATACATTATAATATTCCCTTGGGTTAAGCCCTCAAGCTTAGCCCCTTTTTTAGTCTCTCATTCCCCTCTCCCTTACCCAACCTAGTGGAGCCTAGTCCCCCATACTCTTTCTTCGTGGTAGGTCTATACGCAACGGTGTTGTTTATATTAATAATATGAATATTTACATGTACAAAACATGCTCCTGGCCTTTAACATCTAGGCTCTCTGGCATAATAACACATAAGCCTACCAACTTATAAATACTTGGCTCACCAACCTACAAAACATGTTACATTCATAATTACAACCGGGGCTCGGCCTTGGGATATTACAATCCCCTCCCCTTATTTTTGCATTGTCCTTAGTGCAAGTCATTTACACAATATCAACAAGATTTTGAAAATATTAAAAAAGATGCGGGTATTTTGCCCGCATAGCATTTTCGTGCTCCCATGTTGCATCCTCAGGACCATACCAGGTCCATTGGACCTTTACAATCCCTATGGTTCAATTTTAGAGCTGATTGCTTTTTTGGTCCAGTATGCGCACTGGATGCACATGAAAGGCGCTTTCTTGATCTACCTGAATCACATTCCAATCACTAACATGATTAACATCAAGTATATATTTCTTAAGCAATGAGACATGAAATACATTTTGTATAGACATATATGCAGGCAATGCAAGCATATAAGCTACTGGACCAATCCTCTCTCAGATTTCAAATGGTCCAAAATATCTGGCTGTAAACTTGGAACAATTTTCCATCTTTAGGGAACTTCCATTGGCTTTCACCTTCAAGAAAACATGATCACCCACTTTAAAATGCCTGTGGGTTCTGCCCTTGTTAGAATATCTTTTCTTCATGTCTTGGGAAACCTTCAAATTCTGCTTAATTTGCAACATTTGTTCTTCCATTTCCTTGAGCAACTCTAGCCCAACCACTGCTCTATCAACTGGTTTGTCCCATCTTACTGTGGTGTTGCACTTTCTGCCATAAAGTGCCTCAAAAGGTCTCATCTTGAGTGATGCTTGATACCCATTGTTGTAGGCAAATTCTACCAAGTGTAGGTAGTCCTCCCATCTAAATGGTTTTTCCATCACATACATCCTTAACATATATTCTATCACTTGATTTACTCTTTCTTTTTTTCCATCAGACTCAGGATGATAGGTTGTGATGAAGTTCAGGTTCGTTCCGAACCCCTTGAATAATCCTCTCCAAAACTTTGAGGTAAATTTTGGGTCTCTGTCAGACTCAATTGTCTTGGGAATACTATGCAATCGTGCTACTTCCGTCATATAAATATCAACAACATTAGTTGCCTTATGAGTAATCTTCATAGGAATGAAATGGGAAGCTTTAGTAAGCTTACCCACTACCACCATGATTGCATCATGCTTCTTTCTTTTTCTGGGAAATCCTATGATGAAATCCATTGTCACCACTTCCCACTTCCACTGAGGAATTGGTAATTGATCCGAAATCAGATTCAGAAGCCTGACAGGGCATGAAAAATGCTCAAAAATGAAAGTGCTCGGAATCCGACGAAACCAACACTATTGCATCCATCTCATCTTCCTGATTCCGGTGGTATATTTACTTTGTCAAACGGAGTCCGTATGGAGAAGATATCGCATTCTGTTTGAAAAGTCAAACAGGCAAAAACAATTGCTGACTATGCGGTCCATACAGTCCGTACGGACGTTGACGTGGCAAGTCCGTACAGGACACGTGGAAGGTCCATACAGGACACATGGCAGGTCCGTACAGGACACGTGGCGGCTCCAGGTGATGACACGTGTCAGGCAGATTTGGACTTTTTGGCGTACGGTTGGACCAATCCTGAAGTGACACGTGTCACCACTGGAAGGGTGACACATGGCACAGGTGACATCAGCAACTCACGTGGCAGGATGACTGGGTAGATGTACGGCGAATGATGTGGTAGGTGACAGAGCATACTATAGCGACGCATGGCAGATGACATGGGCGAATCAATGGTTGACACGTGGCATATTGGTTGGATGTAAAGGTGCCACGTGGCCCAATCACGGGCTGCCACGTGGCACCCCGGTTTTGGTCAATATGGCCTGGGTCAAAAGTTTTTGGAGTCGGTCGGGTTTGAGCTGGTGACCTCCGTTCCACATTACGCCTTCGCAACAATCCTCCGACCAATGGACCACCACTCGTGACTTGTTTTGTATGCGGGCCACACTATATTTAAGTTAGTGTTGTTGTGTATTGCGCGGGGGGTCGGGCCGGGGCTTAGTCCCGACCTCGGTTTCATTGTGTTCACATACGATCACGAGCGCGGAGCTATATGCGCACGGGGTTGTTTTAATATGGTTTGAATGGTTTTTAAACCGTTATGTTATGGTTACGGGAGTTATACCCGTGAGGCCGTGACCCTATGGACATATGGATTATGCCATGCGACCAGTGCTGGAGCGAATGTGGTGGCCCGTGCTAGCGCATGGCCACATGAAGCCCATGTGACCAGTACAAGGTGCGCGCGCCCAAGGTTAAGGGGCTAAGCCTGATTTTGACTATATTATATAGTTGCAAAGTGGGTTTTATAACCACTTTTGTTAATTTAAATGTAATTAAGCCATTTTTAATGTAATTGGGAGTTATTGGGTGGTTTTTGAGCCTAACTTCTTGGAGGAAGTTGGAGATGGACAACTACCTTCCCAACTATTTAACCAAGGCCATTTTGAGGCCATGGGGACAGCTTTTGGAGAGCATTCAGAGCAGAGATGCTGAGGAAAATCCAAGTCAAAGCCAGTTCGAGGCAGAGAAGCCGTTGAGGAGGAGATGCTGTCGGACCGTTTCTGAGAGCTCCGGACGTCCGTTTTGCGTACTGTTTGTTGTGCATGGTTCTAGAGATCTGGGCGAACATGACCATATCAGTCTTGTATCCATTTGGCATCGCGGTGATGTACTATTGAGTTTTCGAACAGAAATAAAGAAGCCTCCCCTGTAGAGAAAAGGCTCAGAGAGGTAGGCAAAGTTGTGCCGAACTCCGTTATCAACCTGCGTATTATTGGTTTGCTGTTTATGTCTTTTATTGCATTTCATATCTGCACATATATGTATATGGTTATATAATTCCTCAATCTTCCTCATTCTTTCGCTAAGTTTCTCAATGGTTAATTAATGCATGCAAAGTTAAAAACTCAACCATAAGTCATTCGAAAAATCCTGACGGATCAAGTGGTATCAGAGCTAGTTGACGTTTGGATTTGAGTTTTTCATGTTAACCAGGGAAGAGCTCATCTCAAGGAAGAAAATGGCATCTACAGGAGGACTTTCTCAAGACGAGAAGGAGTTCAGAGATTCGGTGTTTTCCATTGCCGAGATGGTGAAGGTGTTGTATGAAGACTACTTGGAACGAAAGAGCACGGTTCGAGTGAAAGCTTCAAAGAAGAATAAATGAAAAGAAGCATTGAAGGAAGTGCCTTCTACATCTGTTTCAGAAAACACATCTGAGGTATGCAGTGAAGGTTACTCATCAAATTTTCCTCATACTCATCAAGTTGGTTTTGGTGAATTCGAAAAACACACAAAAGGTGTAGGTTTGAGAATACTAACCAAGATGGGTTATGAAAAAGGAAAGGGCCTTGGATGTAGAGGTCAAGGCATTGTAAATCCTATTGAGGTTGAGGAAAGGCCTCGATACTTAGGATTGGGATATGACAAAGGGGACCTTGGAGAGTCTTCCAAGATAAGTTCCAAAACTTCGGAAGCAAGTGATGCTTCAAATGGCCAACTTAAGACATTGGAAGAACACTTCACAAAAGGAAATGGCGCATCACTTCAGGATTGTGGTAGTGAATGCAAGTCATCTCCAAAGAAAGGTGAAGATTAGCATGGAAGGTATAATGGTCATGTTTTTATTAATTCTCCTTTTGATTATAACAAGCATAATCAAGTAAACCAGAACTTGTGGAAACTTTATCCATGTACTTATTGTCATTCCCCTAAGCATTGTGTTGCCAAGTGTTGGAAGAGACAAACTTTGTACAGGAAACCTATGTCAACCAGGAAGGAAACATGACGTAAAGGCTCAAGTCCACAACGGAAGAAGGAGAAGGGCAAGTCGGTCTGGATGCCAAAAACTCATTGCACGTTTTGCAACAAGAGTGGACATCAAAAGGATAGTTGTTGGAAGCTTAATCCGGAGCTTCATCCAAAGAAGGACAAAAGGATTCTGCAAGTACCCACGAAGGAGGAAGGATTACCAGCAAAGCAAGAGGAACATCGTGAAGGAAAGAGAGCAGTCACTTGGTTCTGCCAGAAGTGGATGTCTCAGCTTCAGTGTATTTTGCTTCCACTAATGTAATAATCTTTCAGAGACAAAGAGCAAGCCGGGAGGCCTATCCTGAGCTTGTTGAGGGTCAGCAACCTTTTAGGGACCAAAAGGTCTTATTGTGGGGAGGTGTGATCCGAAATTGGATTCAGAAGCCTGACATGGCATGAAAAATGCTCAAAAATGAAAGTGCTCGGAATTCGACAAAACCAACACTATTGCGTCCATCTCGTCTTCCTGATTCTGGTGGTATATTTACTTTATCAAACAGAGTGCGTATGGAGAAGATATTGCATTCTGTTTGAAAAGTCAAACAGGCAAAAACAATTGCTGACTGTGCGGTCCGTACAGTCCGTACAGACATTGACGTGGCAAGTCTGTACATGACACGTGGCAGGTCCGTACATGACACATGGTAGGTCCGTACAGGACACGTGGTGGCTCCAGGTGATGACACGTGTCAGGCAGATTTGGACTTTTTGGCGTACGGTTGGAACAATCCTGAAGTGACACGTGTCACCACTGGAAGGGTGACATGTGGCACAGGTGACGTCAGCAGCTGATGTGGCAGGCTGACTGGGCAGATGTACGGAGGATGACATGGCAGGTGACAGAGCGTACGGAAGCGACGCATGGCAAATGACGTGGGTGAATCAACGATTGACACATGGCATATTGGTTGGATGTAAAGGTGCCACGTGGCCCAATCACGGGCTGCCACGTGGCACCCCGGTTTTGGTCAATATGGCCTGGGTCAATTTTTTTTGGAGTCGGTCGGGTTCGAACCGGCGACCTCCGTTCCACATTACGCCTTCGCAACAATCCTCCAACCAATGGACCACCGCTCGTGACTTGTTTTGTATGCGTGCCACACTATATTTAAGTTAGTGTTGTTGTGTATTGCGCGGGGGGTTGGGCCAGGGCTTAGCCCCGACCCCGGTTTCATTGTGTTCGCATACGACCACTAGCGCGGAGCTATATGCATGCGAGGTTGTTTTAATATGGTTTGAATGGTTTTTAAACCGTTATGTTATGGTTACGGGAGTTATACCCGTGAGGCTGTGGCCCTATGGACATATGGATTATGCCATGCGACCAGTGCTGGAGCGAATGGGGTGGCCCGCGCTAGCGCGTGGCCACATGAAGCCCATGTGACCAGTACAAGGTGCGCGCGCCCAAGGTTAAGGGGCTAAGCCCGATTTTGACTATGGCCAAGATGGCCGTCTCGTCTTCTTAATTTCGGTGGTATATTTACTTTGTCAAACAGAGTCCGTATGGAGAAGATATCGCATTCTGTCCGAAAAGTCAAACATGCAAAAACAATTGCTGACTGTGCGGTCCGTACAGTCCGTACGGACACTGATGTGGCAAGTCCGTACAGGACATGTGGCAGGTCCGTACATGACACGTGGCGGCTCCAGGTGATGACACGTGTCAGGCATATTTGGAATTTTTGGCGTACGGTTGGACCAATCTTGAAGTGACACGTGTCACCACTGGAAGGGTGACATGTGGCATAGGTGACGTCAGCAGCTGATGTGGCAGGCTGACTGGGCAGATGTACGGAGAATGACATGGCAGGTGACAGAGCATACGGCAGCGATGCGTGGAAGATGACGTGGGTGAATCAACGATTGACACATGGCATATTGGTTGGATGTAAAGGTGCCACGTGGCCCAATCACGGGCTGCCACGTGGCACCCCAGTTTTGGTCAATATGGCTTGGGTCAAATTTTTTTGGAGTCGGTCGGGTTCGAACCGGTGACCTCCGTTCCACATTACGCCTTCGCAACAATCCTCCGACCAATGGACCACCACTCGTGACTTGTTTTGTATGCGAGCCACACTATATTTAAGTTAGTGTTGTTGTGTATTGCGCGGGGGGTTGGGTCGGGGCCTAGCCCCGACCCCGATTTCATTATGTTCGCATACGACCACGAGCGCGGAGCTTTATGCGCGCGGGGTTGTTTTAATATGGTTTGAATGGTTTTTAAACCGTTATGTTATGGTTACGGGAGTTATACCCGTGAGGCCGTGGCCCTATGGACATATGGATTATGCCATGCGACTAGTGCTGGAGCGAATGGGGTGGCCCGCGCTAGCACGTGGCCACATGAAGCCCATGTGACCAGTACAAGGTGCACGTGCCCAAGGTTAAGGGGCTAAGCCCGATTTTGACTATATTATATAGTTGCAAAGTGGGTTTTATAACCACTTTTGTTAATTTAAATGTAATTAAGCCATTTTTAATGTAATTGGGAGTTATTGGGTGGTTTTTGAGCCTAACTTCTTGGAGGAAGTTGGAGATGGACAACTACCTTCCCAACTATTTAACCAAGGCCATTTTGAGGCCACGGGGATAGATTTTGGAGAGCATTCAGAGCAGAGATGCTGAGGAAAAGCCAAGTCAAAGCCAGTTTGAGGTAGAGAAGCTGTTGAGGAGGAGATGCTGTCAGACCATTTCTGAGAGCTCCGGACGTCCGTTTTGCGTGCCCTTTGTTGTGCATGGTTCTAGAGATCTGGGCGAACATGACCAGATCAGTCTTGTAGCCATTTGTCATTGTGGTGATGTACTATTGAGTTTTCGAACATAAATAAAGAAGCCTCCCCCACAGAGAAAAGGCCCAGAGACGTAGGCAAAGTTGTGTCGAACTCCGTTATCAACCTGCGTATTATTGGTTTGTTGTTTATGTCTTTTATTGCATTTCAGATATGCACATATATCTATATGGTTATATAATTCATCAATCTTCCTCATTCTTTTGCTAAGTTTCTCAATGGTTAATTAATGCATGCAAAGTTAAAAACTTAACCATAAGTCATTCGAAAAATCCTGACGGATCAAGTGGTATCAGAGCTAGTTGACATTTGGATTTGAGTTTTGCATGTTAACCAGGGAAGAGCTCATCTCAAGGAAGAAAATGGCATCTACAGGAGGACTTTCTCAAGACGAGAAGGAGTTCAGAGATTCGGTGTTTTCCATGGCCGAGATGGTGAAGGTGTTGTATGAAGACTACTTGGAATGAAAGAGCACGGTTCGAGTGAAAGCTTCAAAGAAGAACAAAGGAAAAGAAGCATTGAAGGAAGTGCCTTCTACATCTGTTTCAGAAAACACATCTGAGGTATGCAGTGAAGGTTACTCATCAAATTTTCCTCATACTCATCAAGTTGGTTTTGGTGAATTCGNTGAAAAAGGAAAGGGCCTTGGATGTAGAGGTCAAGGCATTGTAAATCCTATTGAGGTTGAGGAAAGGCCTCGATACTTAGGATTGGGATATGGCAAAGGGGACCTTGGAGAGTCTTCCAAGATAAGTTCCAAAACTTCGGAAGCAAGTGATGCTTCGAATGGCTAACTTAAGACATTGCAAGAACACTTCACAAAAGGAAATGGCGCATCACTTCAGGATTGTGGTAGTGAATTACCAGCGGAGCAAGAGGAACATCATGAAGGAAAGAGAGCAGTCACTTGGTTCTGCCATAAGTGGATGTCTCAGCTTCAGTGTATTTTGCTTCCACTAATGTAATCATTTTTTAGAGACAAAGAGCAAGCCGGGTGGCCTATCCCGAGCTTGTTGAGGGTCAACAACCTTTTGGGGACCAAAAGGTCTTATTGTGGGGAGGTGTGATCCGAAATCAGATTCAGAAGCCTGACAGGGCATGAAAAATGCTCAAAAATGAAAGTGCTTGGAATCTGATGAAACCAACACTATTGCGTTCGTCTCGTCTTCCCGATTCTGGTGGTATATTTACTTTGTCAAACAGAGTCCGTATGGAGAAGATATCACATTCTGTCCGAAAAGTCAAACAGGCAAAAAAAATTGCTGACTGTGCGGTCTGTACAGTCCGTACGGACGCTGACGTGGAAAGTCTGTACAGGACATGTGGCAGGTCCGTACAGGACACGTGGTGTCTTCAGGTGATGACATGTGTCAGGCAGATTTGGACTTTTTGGCGTACGGTTGGACCAATCCTGAAGTGACACGTGTCACCACTGGAAGGGTGACACGTGGCATAGGTGACGTCAACAGCTGACGTGGCAGGCTGACTGGGAAGATGTATGGTGGATGACATGGCAGGTGACAGAGCGTACGATAGCGATGCATGGCAGATGACGTGGGTGAATCAATGATTGACACGTGGCATATTGGTTGGATGTAAAGGTGCCACGTGGCCCAATCACGGGTTGCCACGTGGCACCCCGGTTTTGGTCAATATGGCCTGGGTCAAAAGTTTTTGGAGTCGGTCGGGTTTGAACCGGTGACATCCGTTCCACATTACGCCTTCGCAACAATCCTCCGACCAATGGACCACCGCTCGTGACTTGTTTTGTATGCGGGCCACACTATATTTAAGTTAGTGTTGTTGTGTATTGCGCGGGGGGTCGGGCCGGGGCTTAGCCCCGACCCCGGTTTCATTGTGTTCACATACGACCACGAGCACGGAGCTATATGTGCGCGGGGTTGTTTTAATATGGTTTGAATGGTTTTTAAACCGTTATGTTATGTTTACGGGAGTTATACCCGTGAGGCCGTGGCCCTATGGACATATGGATTATGCCATGCGACCAGTGCTGGAGCGAATGGCGTGGCCCGCGCTAGCGCGTGGCCACATGAAGCCCATGTGACCAGTACAAGGTGCGCACGCCCAAGGTTAAGGGGATAAGCCCGATTTTGACTATATTATATAGTTGCAAAGTGGGTTTTATAACCACTTTTGTTAATTTAAATGTAATTAAGTCATTTTTAATGTAATTGGGAGTTATTGGGTGGTTTTTGAGCCTAACTTCTTGGAGGAAGTTGGAGATGGAAAACTACCTTCCCAACTATTTAACCAAGGCCATTTTGAGGCCATGGGGATAGCTTTTGGAGAGCATTTAGAGTAGAGATGCTGAGGAAAAGCCAACTCAAAGCCAGTTTGAGGCAGAGAAGCCGTTGAGGAGGAGATGCTGTTGGACCGTTTCTAAGAGCTCCGGACGTCCGTTTTGCATGCTGTTTGTTGTGCATGGTTCTAGAGATCTGGGCGAACATGACCAGATCAGTCTTGTATCCATTTGGCATCGCGGTGATTTACTATTGAGTTTTCGAACAGAAATAAAGAAGCCTCCCCCACAGAGAAAAGGCCCGGAGAGGTAGGCAAAGTTGTGCCGAACTCCATTATCAACCTGCGTATTATTGGTTTGCCGTTTATGTCTTTTATTGCATTTCAGATCTGCACATATATGTATATGGTTATATAATTCCTCAATCTTCCTCATTCTTTCGCTAAGTTTCTCAATGGTTAATTAATGCATGCAAAGTTAAAAACTCAACCATAAGTCATTCGAAAAATCCTGACGGATCAGTAATGGATGCAGTAACCCAGCTGGGTTTCTATGCTCAACCTTGACCCTTTGACAATCCAAACATTTAGCCATGTATTCAACAATATCCCTCTTCATGCATGGCCAATAATATTGGCTCTTGACTGCTGAAACTATTTTCTGATATCTAGGGTGTCCCACATAAGGTACATTTTGAATTTATTTTATAATCACAGTCCTCAATTTAGGGGAATTCGGTACATAAATTGTTTATCTGTACAAGAGAATTCCATCAATTCCCAATTCACAATTTTCATCTTTCTGCTGCATTTTACCTCGCTGCAATTTAGTTACCAATTCCATGTACTGTAAAACAAATTTTTCCACCTCATAAATTCTACCTTTAAGATCTGCCTGATACATGATAATGGTTGTAGCATGCAGTTCATGCACTCTCTTGTTGAGTGCATCAACCACTTTATTCTCCTTTCCTTTGATGTGCTTGATATCAAAGTCATATTCATAGAGGAATTCCAACCATCTGCTCTGCCTGGCATTCAATGTAGGATGATCAAACAAATACTTCAGACCACTATGGTCTATCGTCAACTCAAACCTCTTTCCAATGAGGTAGTGCCTCCACTTCTTCAAAGCATGCACTATGGCTGCCAACTCCAAATCATGAGTGGCATAGATCCTTTCATGCTCTTTCAATTTTATGTACTCAAAACATATCACAAATCCTTTTTGACTAAGGACTCCACTAAGTCCTTCTTTGCACGTATTTGTGAAAACCAAAAAATCTTCATCTAGATCTGCAATCTTCAGAATTGGAGCACTGGTTAGCATCTGCTTCAATTGATGGAAGCTCTTTTCACATTCTTTTGTCCATTGAAACTTCTTTCCCTTCCTTTGTAAGGAAGTGATGGGGTGAGATATTCTTGAAAACCCTGCAATGAACCTTCTGTAGTAGCCAGCTAGACCCATGAAGGATCTGACTTCTATCACATTTTTAGGTGTTTTCCACCCTTTAATGGCCTCAATCTTTTTAGGGTCCACTGTTATCCATTCTTCAGATATGATATGCCCCAAATAGTGAATTGTGTTTTGATAAAATGAGAACTTGCTCAATTTTGCATACAACTGATGCTCTCTTAGCACTTGAAACACCATCCTCAGATGATGCTCATGATCTTATTTCAACTTGGAATATACATGGATTTCATCCAGAAATATAATGACAAACTTGTCTAAATATTCCTGGAAAACACCATTCATTAAGCACATGAAAACAACTGGTGCATTTGATAACCCAAATGGCACCACTGTGAACTCATAATGATCATACCTTGTCCTGAAGGCGGTCTTGCTGATGTCTTCATATCTGATCCTTACTTGATGATATCCTGACCTGAGATCAATCTTTGAGAATATCTTTGCATCCTTCAATTGATCAAAGAGATCATCAATCCTTGGAAAATGATACTTGTTCACTTTGTTCAACTGTCTGTAATCGATGCACAATCTCAATGTTCCATCTTTTTTCTTCACAAACAAGACTGGGGCACCCCAAGGTGACACACTTGGGCATATATACCCCTTCTTCAAAATCTATTCAATCTGCATTTGGAACTCCTTCAGCTCTGGTGTACTCATTTTGTAAGGAGTCTTTGATACTGGAGCTACTCCAGGCATCGAATTTATAGAGAAATAAATATCTCTCTTTGGGGGTAGTCCTGGTATCTCCTTGAACACATCTTAAAAATCTTCCAGGAATGCATGATCCTCCAGATTTGGCACCTTATCCTTAGAGGCTTCCTCCATATGGGATGCAAATATTTGACAACCCTTCCTGTAACACTTCTTTAGATGCATTGCTGAGATTTCTTGGATGGTAACTGTCCTGGGAATTCCTTGGACTGCTCTTCGATTTCCTTCCTCATCTAGGAAAGTGAGTGCCTTGTTATGGAAGTCTAGTATGGCATGGTGTTGGTCCAACCAATCCATACCAATTAGGTAATCATATGACCCCAAAGGAAATATGTTCATATCGACCTTGGTACTTAGTCCATTCATTCCCACTGGACATGATTTAACCAACTCAACAACTTTCCTCTTGGCTCTTATAGCCAGTTGCACCAACCGAGATCTCTCGTGCTTGCTTCTTGAAAAAATAAATCTTTCCACAAATTTAGGATCTATATAGCTATGGATAGCTCTTGAGTATATTAAAATAGTAAAGGCATGGTTATTGATCATACCTTCAACTTCAATCATGTGTGATTGAAACTCGACTTGCTTGTTTTCCAGGGATGCATAGATCCTTGGTACACTTCTGCCCATGTCCTCCACTGTTTCTACTTGCTGAACATTGTGAACAACTCTCACCTTGTCCTTTCTGTGAGGGAAATCTCTATAATTATGATCTTCTTTATAGCCCCAACATTGCATAGGTGCCTGCCTTGGCCTTTTCCCAACTACTTCAACCATCCTGGGCTCCCTCAAAACTAGCTGTCCTTGAGGACTATTTCTGAAAAATGGTGGCTTGTTTCCCTTCTACCTCCATTCCTTCTTGAACTTCTTCTTGTCCTCCCAAGACTTCTGGAAAGCATGCTTTTCTTTTTGCTGATCATATAAGCATTTTTCTCTCCTTATAGTTTCTTCCAGAGTCTTGGTATCATCATATTATATTTTATAACTGATGAAATATGGCAACCCACTCAAGTACCTATGAATCTTCACTTCCTCATCCTTGATGAAGGAGACATACTTCAACAACTCTAAGAATATCATTTCATATTCATCAATAGTCATGCTGCCCAATTTAAGTTCAAAGAACTATTTCATCTTTCTATCATAGTATCTCTTGGTTAAGTACTTGTTTTCAAAATGTCTCTTGAATTCCTTCCATGTAACATTCTTCTCTCTAATGTGCTGCACTTGCACAAGTTGATCCCACCACATGGATGCCTTTCCTTTCAGATGATAGATTGCAATTCTTCCCTCTGCATGAGAGGAATAATTATGAAATTGGAAATATTTCCTCATGCCAAGTAGCCATGTCTCAACATCTTCATCTTTATGGTGCCCTCCATCAAAAGTATGAAGTTTGATCTTATTCATTTCACCCTTCAGTTCATCCACTTCAGATATCCTATCATTTATGGTAGGATATGGAATTGAACTTCTGTGTGGACTTCTTTTGGAATGCCTTCGAGAGTGTTGGTGATGTCTTCTACCACTCCTTGATCTTTATTTCTTCTCAGGGGTCCCGTGACTTCCTAATTTGTTGGAGCCACTCTCCTTATCCAACTTCCTTTCAATTATTTCCAGGCTCCGAATTAACTTCATATTGAAGTCTTCCTGTTGCTCCATGGCTCTCATAAGCCTTTTGTTATCTGCCCGATGAATTTGGACATATTTTCACAAGTTTTTAATAATTTTCATCATGCCCACGTCTTTATCTATTTCTTCTCCATGCCCATTGGAGTTTGTTCCTTCAAATCCCAAATGGAAATCCATTCCTCTAGCTTCATCCTCTGGACTGCAAGCATCCTATGCCTCCTCTATTTATTTGCAGTATGTGACAATTCGATTCGGTTCTGACAATTGTTAACTCTGCAAAATGTGCAGTCAACCGAATTTTTGTCAGGCTATTAGACTTAATAATTTTCCAGAATAACATAAACCAATCTGGTTCAACAAAATAATATCCAACTTCACTTTCTACGGGTCTTGGTTGATCAAGAACCCCTTAGGCTTCTATCTCTAAGCCTTGTTCTATTCTGCAACAATTTTCAGGCACCAATCCCTTTTTCTTCAGCCCTTAATTCACATGTGACCACGACTTTGAACAAGTGCCATTAATTGGGCTCTTATCCGGAGTCTTGAAACTTCAGAGCTTCGGAGCTTCAAAGGTTTCCATTTCTGAACCTCACAACTAAACTTCCATAATTCTGCATTGGCGAACTCGCGAAGTGGGGTGGATCAACGATCCACGACTTCCCAGCATCCAACGACTGTTAATTACTACATAATTCCGGGCTTCGAGAGTTTTGTACTTTCCATACTCTCAATATTTTCAGAGTGTCAAGTCTCCAGACTGTTGGATATGTTTCCAAGTGTTGTTTCCTAATCAATGATTGAGATTAACTCTGGCCCTCCAGGCCTTCGGGAGTTCTCTACTCAATGGTAACTGTAACATATTTCCTCCGGAGTACCAAGTTTTTGGACTTCATGGTATGGCACCACACATCTACTGGGTCAAGTTATCGTGGGTCCGGTCTAGTTAAATTCTTTGCCAAGGTTTTAAATACTTTATGTATTCATCCAGGCCCCACTACCCATGCTCAAGAAGAGTGCCATGTGGCGAAATACTAGAAGTGGACACGTGGCCCATTATGACGAGTGACATGTGTCACATTCTAACTGACATTTCTATCCTCCAAATGTTCTTAACTCACTAACACGTGACACACATCCCATGTGTCAATGCCATCCCTAGTGACGTCAACAGGTTACATGACTTCGAGACTTCGAGCTTCAAAATATCTTACACTTGCATTCCTCAAATCTCCCGAACTCCGAACTACTTTATCTTCCGGGGTCCACATGGTAAAACTGTCAACAATTAAGGTGGTGGAATGTAGCATGTCTAGGAAAGGTCCACATCACCATAGGTGATGTCACCATGAAACAACACTTCTATTCTTCGGCTTCGGAACTTCGGGCTTCAAGAATTTTCACTCTAGCACACTCCAATTCTCCCGAATTCTAAACTCCCAAACAAGTTGATCTTCTGACACACATCCCTTTTGATGGATGATCCAGATCAACTTTAGAATTTAGGACTTCGGGATTTTGTGCCTTGGTACACTTTGTTTCTCCCGAATGCCGAATTCTGAACGATTGTGAGATCTACGGTTCACAACCACCCGCACTCAGATCTGACGGTTGTGAAGGATTTGCTTCCTCTAAACAGATCCTCCGAACGATTGTTGTGGATTCTTTCTTTGTTTCCATTCCCTAAGCCGTTATACTTCTTGAGCTTCTGAACAAAATCCCAATGTTCACACAGTGCCTTCTTGGCACCCATGGATGCTTTGAGGTTCATAATCTGTCCCTCTCAACAACATTTTACTCTAAGATCTTTGTTTAGTTAACCACTAACATGGCCCATCTAGGTTCAGTGTCAAAACCATGGATCTGATACCAAATTTGTAACACCCCTGACTACCCAGGTTGGGCCATGCTACTCCAAATAACGCTTTTATGCCAAATTGTAACACCCCCGACCAAGCACGCTGGGCCATGCTACTTAAAATAATGCTATGATACCATTTTTTAATGTCCCCATCCACCCAACAAGGTCGGGAAATACCACAGAGGAAATGACATGCTCGAGCACACACACACACACACACACACACACACACACACACACACACACACA
>ML793565.1:132535-158929 GCA_009831015.1 Picea engelmannii
CTAATGCAATTTTAACCAGACATAAGCATTCTGTACATACACATATTCTTGCAAAAGAGACAATAATACATACCAATATTTAACAGATGATTTACGTTCTACTATCACACAACTTAATGCATAAATAACAGTAAAAACATACATGCGGTAATCACAGACATAACCATAAATATAACAAAATATACAAATACACAACATGTAAATGGACAAAGGATTGGTACTTATCTTTTAATTAATGTACACCAACTACGTGCATACCTTCCACGAACCTCCCAGCCTTAGACCCCGCTACTCATCACTCTCAGCAGTGGATCACCCCCGAGCTCGGACTAAACTCCACCGGGGAAGGGATTCCTAGGCTAGGTAGATACACCAGGAAGTTGCATAGTACAAGAAGAAGGATTCCCTCCAAGGAGCCACTTACACCCACAAATCACAAAATCTCATTCCCCACATTCTTGTCCCACCCCAAGAGTGTACACCTTCACTGTCACACAACCCATCGACTTCTACACCTCCCTTTCACTGGGCTTCAACAACATGCTGGATAAGGAATTATCAGAGTTCTGTAGTTGCCACTGGACTCCCTCCAAGAGAAATCACTTCCTCAACACACTCTCTCACCTAGAGAGAGTTTCTCATAGGAGAACTCACATAGGAGAACTCTCTTCCCCAACACACTCTCTCACATGGGAGAGTTACCCATAGGTCTGGAAACCTGCCTCTTCAAACCAACCATTAAGTCAATTAGGTAACCACAATAGAAAACTCTCTTAAGGCAAGGGACGACTCAACAATTTACACAGGTTCACGAAAGTAAAGGGTTCAACAATGGTGTAATTGATCAACTGCATGCCTCCTCGGTGCGTGAGTGAATTGGGGAAACATATGGCTCACCTTGTCCCAATGCTGAGAACAAACTCCTGAGAAAATATGGATAGAATGGTTCGTGAACCCCCACAACAGTGGAAATTCCCACATAAATTTGCATTCGTCCTGGGTGACACTTGGATCTCTAGGAGCACGTGCCTCACCACTTGGAACCCGTTCCTCCTCCCAACAAAATTTAGGATAACTGGGTTTATTTCCCCAAACTTTAGTAATATAAGGAAATACATTATAATATTCCCTTGGGTTAATCCATCAAAATTATCCCCTTTTCTAGTCTCTCATCCCCAACTCCCTTACCCATCCTAGTGGAGCTTAGTCCCCCATAATCTTTATTCATGGTAGGTCTACATGCAACGATGTTGTTTATAATAATAATATGAATATTTACATGTACAAAACATGCTCCTTACCTTTAACATCTAGGCTCTTTATCCTAATAAAACATAAGCCTACCAACTTATAAATACTTGGCTCACCAGCCTACAAAACATATTACATTCATAATTACAACCATAGCTCGGCCTTGGGATATTACAGTGGGGAAACCCAGAGAGAGAGAGAGAGATTTTATTAGCTTCAAGAAAGATATATCAGCAACAAGATTACATTTATAGCCAAGAGAAAACCACTTAAAGCACCCAAACAATCCCTCCAAACTTTCTGCTTTGGAAAATATGCCAAATCCATATTGTTGTATGACCCACCCAGAAAACAACAACTCAAAATCTGTTCCCACAATTTGTTGTATGAACTGATCTATATGGCCCCGTTCTGCAGCAAGGAATGCTCAAAACAACCTCGATTTTCATTCCCACAAATTTCCTTGAAATTCGTGCCCTCCTCCCTGCTGTACGGACTGTACAGATCCATATTGTACGACCTCCCACACAAAAATAAATATCAACAACTTCAAAACATAAAATTTCCTTGGGAAATGTGCCCAAGCTCTCTTGGGAAATGCACCCATCTTGCTGCCCTTTCCTCTCTCAATATCTCTTGGAAATATCTTATTCTCTTCTTATCATTGTTGTCTTGCACACTACCCAATGCATTCTCTTATAATTCAAAAATAACCTTTCACCTTCCCCATCCTTAAATCCAAAGGCCAAGATCTAATCTTGCCTTTGCATGATCAAGGGACATGATTCATTCCCTCCAAAATAAATCACTTAAAATATTAAAGTACAATTTCACTTTATAACATAAGTGCACTTTATGAAATAAAGTCACTTTAATATTAGAAGGTACACTTTATTAAAAAGTCACTTTAATAATCACTTTATTACAAATTTATAAAAACCCATTACAAAGTCAAGTGTCTAGTAGTGCAAATATAAGGCTACTTCCGCATACAAGACAAAGATGTGGAGTACCTCCCAAGCTATAAAAGTTATCACTCCCGCTTTGCGAGGGATGTATTCACTGCCATCACCATCATCTAGTCCCATCACACTGTTGGCAGTAGGATATCCCTCTGAACCTAGAGCCATCCCCAACACCTGCACATAACTCGAACCATAAGATCTTCTCCTCACAACTACCCTGAACCCTGAGCTCCTAAGAGAATCCACTCCCCCTGAGCATCGATTCGATCACACCAGCTGAGCCTCCAGCCGGTGCTCAGAAGAGACTCCCTCTCTTCTCTTGGAATGCAATACTGAATCTTTGGGCCCACCGCAGTCTTAGGAGCCTCCTTCTCCTCATCCAACGCTGAATCATAACCTGAAGGTTGTCCTCGCAACATGTACAACCTGTCCACCCAATCACCAATCAAATGTGATTCAACTAGGTCCACTCCCTCCCTATAGATAAATACATGTCCCCTCTTGAACAATGTACAATATCCAACATCCTCCAAGGCCGAGGTCAAGATAAAGTTAACCCTCAACCTTAGAACACAGAGAATTCCATCAAGCTCCCGGAATCCCCCATATGCGAGTTAGAATATAACCCTTCCAACTCCATGTACAACTCGTGCCATGCCACGTTCATTCTCCACCATCCAGTCATGAACTGTCTATGTGATAATAAGGAATACTCTCTAGATTCTTGTCATGTGACAAGAGGTTCCACTGTCAACAATCCATCTGTTATCACCCCCAAATCCTCCACTACCGACAATGGATACTAGAGTAACTAGAGATAATTCCTTATCAAACTTGGAAGAAAATTCCTCCATGGCTGTTGTAGCAGCTGTATCAGTCCCCTCTTGTTCCTTCTTCTTCTTCTTCCTCTCAGGACACTAAGAAGCAAGGTGCCCCAACTGGTTACAACAGTAACATCTGGATTTAATCAAGCCCTCCTGGAATTTCCTTTCTTCTTGTCCTTTCCCTTTGCAACAAGAGAAACATTCTCTTCATAAGATCCATTTGTCTTTTGTCCATTGCTATGAGATCCTTCTTGAATCTCCTCCCAATTGAAATTGTCCCATAGTCTACTCCAATCTGGAAGTTTCTCACGCCCCACCACACACTTCACAAAGACTTCCCATTCCTTTGTGAAGCCTTTCAACGATACCCTCACCAACTCTGAAGTTGATATGACCTCACCAACTATAGACAACTCATATTTCACTTGAGCTACCCAAGTAAGATAAGAAGACACACTCTCCCCCTTACCCATCTTGGTATCATGCAGTTTATCCTTCAAGTCCATCTTCTGGTTTTCATTCTTCACCTCGTACAAGTTTTTCAGTGCATCCGACATCTCTTTGGTTGTCTTCTTCTTAGCCAAGTGAGGGATAAGGTGGTCCTTCACCCCATAAAGAATAATCCTATGATATTTTCCCTCCTTTACTTCATGTAAATCCAAATCTATATGGTCTGCCGATGGAACAACAACTATGGTGCTGATAAAACTCCAATTTTTTTTCTCCCTGAGAATAGATGACATCCTGACTTTCCATTGCAAATAGTTGGAAATCCGATCCAATTGGTCCTCATACCTGATGCAAATAGCCATCTCCATGTCAAGTGTTCAATGGAAAACAAACAATCAAGTTTCCCCCTTCAAAACTTGCCCAAAAATCTCACTGCTCACTATAACTCAGAGCCCAAGCTTTGATACCATGTAGAAATTTAATGATAAAATAAACATGCACTATATTCTGTCATACACTTAACAACCTAGAGATAACTGTTATGAGCCAAAATACACATTGCCAAGCACTTTTGCAGCGGAATAAACACAATGAACAACAATGACACATCCATGTAATACTCAGAAATTTAGGAAACCAGCCAGGGGAAACCTCAATGTGGGGAAACCCAAAGAGAGAGAGAGAGAGATTTTATTAGGTTCAGGAAAGATATATCAACAACACGATTACATTTACAATCAAGAGAAGACTAGTTACAACACCCAAACAATCCCTCCAAACTTTCTTCCTTGGAAAATGTGCCAAATCCATACTGTTGTACGACCCACCCAAAAAACAACGCCTCAAAATCTGTGCCCACAATATGTTGTACTGATTGATCTGTACGACCCCTTTCTGCAACAAGGAATTCTCAAAACAACCTCGATTTTTGTGCCAACAAAATTCCTTGAAAACCATGCCCTCCTCCTTGTTGTACGAACTGTATAGATCCATATAGTACGACCTCCCACACATCAATAAATATCAGGAACTTCAAAACAAAAAATTTCCTTGGGAAATGTTCCCAAGATCTCTTGGGAAACGCACCCAACTTGCTTCCCTTTCCTCTCTCAAGCTCTCTCATAAATCTCTCAATTTCTTCTTCTCATTGTTGTCTTGCACACTACCCAATGCATTCTCTTATAATTTGAAAATGATCTTTCACCTTCCAAGTGTATTTTCACCTTCCCCATCCCTAAATCCAAAGGCCAAGGTCTAATCTTGCCTTTACATGATCAAGGGACATTATTCATTCCTTCCAAAATAAATCACTTAAAATATTAAAGTACAATTTCACTTTATAATGTAAGTGCACTTTATGAAATAAATTCACTTTAATATTAGAAGGTACACTTTATTAAAAAGTCACTTTAATAAAAGAACCACTTTATTACAATGTTATAAAAACCCATTACAAAGTCAAGTGTCTAGTAGTGCAAATATAAGGCTACTTCTGCATACAAGACAAACATGCAAAGTACCTCCCGAACTATAAAATCTAACATTGCATTCAACTTAGGACAACTTTGGATCGCAAAGTATACAATATGCTCCATATATCCACACCAAGTTGCACTAGAATTGAACAATGGAAATGCCCTAGGATTCTACATGCACATGGAATTATAAGGTCCAATTTGGAATACTAGTATCAAGGCACTAGCCTTTTTTTCTTTTAGCACAAAAGAAGCCTCACACTTGCCATTCCATAGAAATTTCTCATAATTATAAAGGATGTTTTGCATAGGTGTCGTGACAAATGCATAGTTGTTGATGATTGTTTGTAGTATCGTATCTAGCCCAGAGTAGAACAAATATACACACACTACTTGGAGTATCTAAATTCATAATCACAACAATCTTAGCAGGATCAACCAATCATTTAAGTAGACTTCTAAAAACTTGTGAATATAGTCACGGAAGGTTTTAGTTACTATTATGGAAAACACAAAAAGAACATTCTTAAGACTGAAGGCCATGACATTATAAGTGAGCGAGCCCCATTCTATGGAAAATGTAGTCTTATTCTTTTCTTCAACTATGCGGACTTGGTGGTACCTAAAAACCATCAGTGAAAGAGTATGATTCCTTACCCGCAACATGGTCCAAGACCTCATCATTGAATGGTGTTGGAAAATGATTATGTATGCAAGCAACATTTTATCCTCTAAAGTCTGCACTTACCCTAATTTTCTCTCATTCTTCTTGATTTGATTACAATGGGGCTAATCCATTCTGATTATTTAACAAGGAAAATGAGACCAACAATGAGCATTATGTCAATTTTATTTTTAACTTTTTATTTTACTTGTGGATTCAATCTATAGGGTCATTTATTTATGAGCTTATAATTCACCCCCAACACAATCTTTGTTTCATCAAATTATCCTTTTATACCCTTCAAGATTGTTCAAAATTTGAGGGAAAATGTCTTTCTATCAATTAGGTTACAACTTCATAGAAAATCTACTTATCACAATAATCCCTATAGAAGCTATCTTAGGTCTTCCTAAGTCCTAATGTTTGGTTTACTCAACTTTATATGTTCTTTGTATACATTAGCTTTTGGGTCATCTCCATTCTCCTTGATAGTTCTAGTGTCCATTGTTTCTTGGAAAGTGAGCTAGTGTGACTCTTCTTATTCATCCCTTTCATCCCCATTCTGATAAATATCGTGACAACATAAGATTTCTTTAGGTTCTCATCATTTTCCCTTCATTCTCACCTTTTCCCGGTGGTGTAAATATAAACTAGAGAAAAAAATACTCCATAGTTTATCTGAAAATATAATCTATTTAATAGAAATAAACCGAACAATGATCTCAACCGTATTACCAAAGTATGAAAAGAAACACAAAAATGATGTCGACTAATGTTCTAATCCTTCATATACCTTCTTTATTATTCGTGATAGTAACAAGCTCATGGAATTGGTCCTAATCTTTACAAGAACTTGAGTACCTAGTATTGTGCATGGAAACCTTCCCTAATCCACTTGTTTGTGAAATTATTTAAATGTGTATTTGGATAAGTGTTCCTCTAATAGAGTTCTAAAAATTCAACCTACTACTTTCCACTCACAAACATGTCCTATATTTTGAATTTCAATGGAGGTATAAACCTATACCCCATATCAAGTTGTACCTCTTCCCAATTGGTTAGAGTTTCTTTGTGAGTAACCACTTACGATTTGGTGTATTTTTGAAGGAAACATCCAAATTATATACCTCAACATCATAAGTATCATCATTCTCAACATAAGTACCATAATTAGCAAGGGGATCCCTAATTTCTATAACAATCCATTGAACTTCCTTAATGCCAGCACAATGTTTGGAAGATAATTCATGGTTTCATTCCTGCTAATTATGTAAGGCCTCATATAAATAATTGTTGAAAGAGAAAATACCCCAAATCAAAACCCCATCCACAATGGGGTTCATGTACTCATCTTGCATTCCTACCTTCAAATTATAAATTTTCTCAACTATGGGCCATTCAAATGCATCATCTATATGTCTATGTAGTGGGGGATTTGGTATGGGTTAAGAGGTTGTACTAATCGAGTATCATATACCTCAAAAGACATTGTTCCTTGTTTAAAATTGATTATGGAATCATTATCAAATGCCCAAATTTTGATCCCTAACAAATAAAGATAAGGATTGTTCTCATACATTATCTCAATCACTTCAAAGTTTGTAACTATTTTGACCCTTGTGATGTCAACTTCTCTATTGTCCTCTCTTCCAAGAAAGAATTTTTTATACTAGTTTTCCAATTGCAATTGAATAAGTAAGTAAACTAGCCCACGTTTCCCCATCATTTCTAGAGATTTCTTTGGTAGGATATTGACATCAGATCCTAGATCCAACATAACATCCTTAACATCATAACCAACAATTTGGGTATCCAATTTGAATTCTCATCCTATCTAGTCTCTTCCCCCCCTAATCCTCTGAGTGTTCCTCCTGGGAAGAGGGGCATGATAGGTGTATCATCCTATCCTCCTTCAACCAATATAGTATAGGAGGTCACAACCTCATAGCTTCTAGATGTTCATCTTCCAAAACCATAACAAATGCACTTAAATAGATCATAAATTACTTGCATTGAACCTTCCCTAGTAAGATCTACTAGCTAAATTTTGCAACTCCTATATTCTCCTATGGTCCTTAGGGGTAAAATCTAGGATGCATCAATAGCTCCTTGTGTTTTGGATGTTGTATTTCTCATAATTCCAAGGCTTCTATGAAAAATCCCTTCTACTTTTCTATACCAAACTTGGTGTACAAGGGATTGCTTTATTGATGTTAATTAGTGTCTAGTCCCCAACATTTGTTCCTATATGGGTGCCACCACGAGTCACAATCGTTGGTCTCTCAACATCCCCAAGTAGCATAGGTTTGGAATTAATCGAGATGGTAGTCCTTTTTTTTCTTGGGCCTCCCATTTTTTAATTAGGTCAATGGTCTTCAGTGGCATGCCCAACCTCTCTACAATGACCACACCTTGGCCTCTTGGGACATGGGAAATATTTGTATGTATGTTCAATGTCATCATATATATGGTAGTGAATAGGTCCTATACTTCTACCATTCCTTCCTCCTTTATATCTTCCTCCCTATCCTTGACCTCTGTAACGTCCCCCAACCTAACCAAGGAACATTACTACACAAAAATACACATAAAAAGGAAACTTTATTTTACTAATCAAATATTGTGGCTTGCCAACTACGATCTAAACACATTTTAAACTAATTTTGGATACCAATAATTAAATGCAACTGATAAAGCATCTATAAAAACATATAAAACCATTATCATCCCCAAAGTAATTTCACAACCATGAACTCATAAATAACTCAAAAAAATAAATAAACACTTATCTTCAAAAGAAAATTTGTGCAACCAACTTCTTGGGAAGGATGTTACATCCAACCATAGACCCGCTGTTCCAAATCTCAACAGAAAGTCATCCCTAAGATGGGGCTAGGAAGCCACAAAATAAGGGTTCTTCTCATAGTCCCTCACAACTCCATATCACACAACCCACTAGTTTTCTCCTACAACTATTTCAAATTTCCTACAACTCACTTCCTCTTGACCTGCCCAACCCAAGGAATGTGCTATCAGTCCATCGAGTGTCCCATTCATTTATCAGGGTCTCTCTGACACAGGTAGATAAGAATCCCTCAGTTGGGAACTTAAGAGAACTCACAGCTAGGAAACCACTAGAAAAAACAACAACAAACACTGATACAATGCAACTCACCCAAGAGTTCACTCTCCAGGCCTGACAACCTGGATCTTCAATTTCTAGCTCCAAAAATGCTCCAAAATGATCCAACATGATCTAGAATTCTCCCAACCTTGTTTTTCCAGTGCCTAAGCTCTTATTCCCTCTTCTTCCATTTTGTTCATCTTCAAAACTCCTTGTCTAAAACTACATGTTACCACCCATACACATTTCATCTCCTTTCCAAAGAAAGTTGACTGCTCACTATGCCTAATGTTGATTGTACCCCAACCCAATTCTCTCCAATAACTATGGGATGTGACTCTCACACCCACCCTATGATAGGTATTCAATGATTGGATCTCTCATACACTCAACCAAAATTTAGAAGTTTTCCCCCAAATGATAATAAAATTCATAAATGTGGGTTTGAATTAATACTCATAAATTATTTCCGTTTGGACCCCTCTTGGAATGTATCTAGGCATTACCCCTCTCTTTTGGATTAGTTATCCACCATCTCTGTCCATATCCCAACAACTGGTATTGCATTATATTTATTTACAATTTAGGAAATACATTTTGCATTTACATTGCTTGGACATGACCACATTTATATCTACATTATGCATTAATTAAACCAAGGATTATAGTGGGGATGTTACATTCCCCCTCCCCTACAATTTTTCATCGTCCTCAATGCACTGCACCATGCCAAAATGCATATATAAATTTACATCATAATACTTAGAAAGTAAAATGAAATTATACAATCTTTACCCTCCAGCAAAAGTCCCAACCATAATCTCTCCTTCTTCTCAATCTACTGATCCAAGGAATGTGTCCCCTTCATTTCATTTAGTCTATTGGGATGCACCATTCTTTTAGCAAGGCTATCAACATAGGTGACCAAGAATTTCAGAAATGCGGTTCCAGTAACTAGATGCCCAAAAATGGAGTCTTGCATTTCCAGCTTCTATTTTCTTCAAAATTGGCAAAAATTTATGGGTATTCCTACCACATGGTTTCTTCATGCTCCCATGTTGCATCTTCAGGACCGTAGAAGGTCCATTTAACCTTTAC
Source organism: Picea engelmannii (assembly GCA_009831015.1). Taxonomy (NCBI): domain Eukaryota; kingdom Viridiplantae; phylum Streptophyta; class Pinopsida; order Pinales; family Pinaceae; genus Picea; species Picea engelmannii. The sequence continues at coordinate 142,387 of ML793565.1, forward strand.
CATCCATATGTTTTTGTTTATGATCACTTTAACTTTCCGGTCCATAATGCATATTGGTTCCACCCGGAAATCCCCTTCATTTTCCACCTGGATCAGAGTCCAATCAATTATGTGGTTAGGGTCAGGGACATTTTTATTTAATAATGACACATGAAATACATTATGCATTCTCATAGATGCTATTAATTCTATCATGTATGAAAATAGCCCTACCTTTTCTAATATTTCAAAAGGCCCACAATATCTTGTTGCCAACTTCGAGCAACAACCCAATCTTATTGAACTTATTTTTTCTTTAACTTTTAGGAAAACATGTTCCCCCACTTTAAAATCTCTAAAAATTATGTTCTTTTATGAATAAATATTCTTCCCATATTAGGAAGCCTTTAAATTCTGCCTGATCCTTGTCATATGCTCTTCCATCTCCTTTAAATAATTTAGCCCAATGATGGCTTTGTCTACCGGGTTATCCCAACTTACGGGTGTGTTACACTTCCTGCCATACAAAGCTTAAAATTGAATCTTTTTTAATGAGGCCTAATACCCATTATTATAAACAAAATCCACTAAGTGGATATAGTATTCCCATTTTGATGGCTGATCCATCACATAAATTATGAGCATGTCTTCAATTATCCCATTGGTCCTCTTTGTTTTCCCATCTGAATCTGGGTGATACGCTGTACTAAGATTCATATTTGTCCCAAAGCCTTTGAACAAACCTTGCCAAAATTTGGATGTAAATTTAGAATATTTGTCTGAAATTATTTCCTTAGGCACTCCATTTAGCATGGTGACTTCCTTCATGTAAATCTTTGCAATGTTTACTACCTTGTGTGTTGCGTTCATAGGAATAAAATGCGTTGCCTTAGTCAAATTGTCCACCACCACCATGATGGAATCATACTGCTTCACTGTTATAGGCAACTTTGTAATAAAATCTACTATAACCACTTTCCACTTCCATTCTGAATGGGCAATGGATGTAGAAATCCTACTGAATGTATGTGCTCTATTTTCACCTTTTGGCACTCTAGACACTGGGCTATGTAGTTAGCCACTTCTTTCTTCATTCCTGGCCAAAAGCATTGGCTCCTTAAAACAATAATGGATTTATGATATCTTGGGTGCCCAACATATGGCACATTGTGCATTTCTCTCAGCACTATATTTTTCAGCTCCATGGAATTTGTCACATACACTTTGCCTTTGTACAAGAATATTTCATCCTCTTTTAATTCATAATCTTTAAATTTCTGATGTAAATTTTCTTTTATTTGCAAATAAATCTGATCTGAATTTGTTGCTTTGAGAATTTTATCTTTTAAATATATCATGTACATGCTAATGGCTGAAATATGCACTTCCTAAGATCTTATGTTGTGTGCATCAACCACTTGATTTTATTTTCCTTTGACATGTTTAATTTCAAAGTCATACTCATTAAGAAATTCCAGTCACCTAGTTTTCCTAGCATTTAATGTGGGGTGTCCAAATAAATGTTTCAGATCACAATGGTATGTTCTTATCTCAAATATCCTCCCCATGAGGTAATGTCTCCACATTTTAAATGCATGTACAATAGTTTCTAATTATAGATCACGAGTAGCATAATTTCTCTCATGTTATTTTAATTTTCGAGACTCGAAGCATACCACATGATATTTTTGACTGAGGACTCCACTGAGACCTTCCTTGCACACATCCATGCACACTATGTTGGCGCACAATGGGAATACCTAAAGTTGAACATTAAATCATAAATAAAACCCTAAATATACCGACCCTTTCGGCATAACCTACAAGCAGGTGATGTCTCACCCGAGGTACCTATGGGGACTACAGGAACCAGGTTTCCACAGTCATGGAGGAATGGGAGAAATTCATCATATTCAACATACTTAAAATTCATTCATCAGACCATTCATCATGTGCACAAAACCATCATATATCTTATTCATATTAATCATTCATTCCCTAAGTGCACGCAATAACCAAAACAATAAACAAACACTTCACAACAAAACACAAAGACACCAAACTGGGCTACGTTCACAACGAAAAAATTCTTATATTATTATTCTGAATCATTCATTACAAAAGGTGTGCACTGTTCTCATATAAGATATCTTAGTTATAACCCAACATTCCCTTACCATTCGTGCATACAATGCACACTTAGCTCAAAACTTACTCATCCATAACATACTCTCCCAATAACTCTCTCCTCAAAACTTTAACAAAAACCTCTCCAAACTTACTTTCTACCCAAAAACCATACATATTTATACATTGACATTAGGGTTTATCCCATTACAAAATGGACCAAAAGGCCTACCTAACTTCCTCCTTTCATGCATGCTGGTCCTCAAAATTCACTAACTGCCTTCCTTTCTTCCGTTCACACTGCTCCTTATCCGACTTATTGCGCGATTTGCTCTTGCACAATTCCAAAAGTTGGTCCCAAAGTGTCTTACTCCAACAAGCCCCCAACATTCACCCGTGGCTCGTCCTGAGCCACTTCAGGCCTTTTTCCACATCTCCATGAACTTCTGGAACATTTCTCTTGTAGTCACAATCTTTTCCTTTACTTGTGTTTCCTACTGCAAAATTTCCTCTCTTGTCTCTGTAGTAATGCTAACTTAAGATGTTCTTCCTGAGCTATAATCAAGTCAAATAAGTGTGGAAACACTTTTTAAATTTCTCCTTCAATCCGGGTAGATGGTTTTCTTGTTTCTCAAGTATCATAAATGTTGCAATACCTAGGTTCTTTCTTCGCAAAAATTTCTCTTTCCTTGTTCTTTGTGTTCCTATTCTTCTTCTTGATCCTTCTCTGGTTCTCATGTCTCTTTTTGGGTCATTTACGACCTTGCTGCCTTCCAGTTCTAGGGAATTTTTCCAAACTTGGATTTGCTTCTTCCACCCTTGGGACTTTTTCATGTGCTGCTTATTTCTTTTGCTATGTTAATGCTTCTCTTGTCTTCAATGGTGCCATTTCTCTTCTGAGACCAACTCACACATGTGACTTAATTTATCATCTTTTTCAAACTCACTTAGCTCTTTCTAACTCACTCGACTCTTTCTAGTTCGTTCAACTCTTTTTGTCTCTCTTAACCTTTTCCCGTCGACCGCTCATTTTCTTTTATAGCCGGTTACCAGCTATCTCCACTTTTTTTCACACCCAAAACTGCAACCTAATCCATGTGCATTCACATTCAATCCTTTCCCTAACTCTTCATTAACTTCATATCCTCCGACAAATCATACGCTATATTTTCCAACCTATCAAAATCCTCTTACATTTTTTCATTTATGATTACACGACTCCACTACCTTGCTATCATGTTTACTCTTAAATGCTTGTTCCATCATGTCTGTTCTTTAGCGTTTCCTGCCTTCTGCAAGGATTTCTGTCGCGAGTCCATCCTTCTTCCTGCGCACTATTTCTTCCTCTTTTCTACATCTCTGCGGCATTTTCTAGTTTCTCTCCTTACTTAGTTTGAACAATAACTTATGCATAAATTCAATCTTTTGTCTCTTAACTTAAATGATTTTATTTATTTTCTTCTTTTCTTTTTCTTTTTCTTCTATAGTACACTATAATACAATTACTATGGTACACATACTGCGCACTCAGACTAGTGCATAGAATTATGAATGCCCCTATTTCATCCGATTACCGTTAACCAATCCTTCCACAACTTTCCCATTCATTTTTTCCAACTGGAAAACACCTGGTTCTATCACAAATATGATCACATATGGACCCAATCAATGCATCTGAAACTTTCCATGGTGCTACAAAAACTTGTTGTCATAAAGAAAAACTAAGTCTCTTGTCTAGGACATCTTCTATTTAATGTGTCGATCATAGCATGCTTTCTCATGCACTTTCTCAACTTGTTGATGAAATCTTGCGACAAAACAATCTTCTTCCAATTCTACTAGCTCTGACAATGTCTTCTCTAATGCACATGAATCTGTAAGCTTTGTCAACACAAAAATGCGCAGAGTCGACACAATAAATTCCATATGCATAACTGATTCCTAGCCATACACGAATATGAATGATGTTTGTCCTGTTAGTTTCTTACTTGTAGCCCTATACACCCATAACATTGTTGGAATCATGAAGTCTCAGTATTCTCGACTTACATTACACACCTTTGTCAATGCATGCTCTAGTATCTTATTGAATGTTTCCATTGTTCGATTTTCCTGAGGATGATACGATGTGATCTTCTAATGATGAATCTCAAATTCCTCTACCAAAGTTGCAATCGTCTTATTTATAAAATGAGTTCCCTGATCACTCATAAGTATTCTGGGGCATTCAAACCTTGTCACCACACTGCAATCTCTATCTGGTTCTGCTTCATCCCATTTGGTCAAGTAATATGTCATAGTAATGATTTATTTGGCTCCTGACCTCTTTGCTGGTGGATAAATTGGCCCAACAAAATCAATCACCCATTTATCAATATCCTGTAATGTCACTTGAGGTACTAATGACATCTCATTTCTCCCGGAAGGCTTCCCAATTCTTTGGAAAACATCACAAGTCTTACAAAATTCCTTATCATCCTCATGAAGGGTAGACCACCACAATCATGAGTGAAAAATATTCTGAGTTGTTTATTTTCCTACGTAGTGACCTCCTTCATGTGCCTCTGACAATATCATATGTCTTTCATGCTCCAATACACATCGTCACAGAATACCACCCGTGGGTTTATCCTCTTTACCAATGTTTACTTTACACGTTCTTAAAGAATTTGAATACATCGTCGATTCAAGCTATGGATCTTCGACTGCGCGTTTTCATTCAGTTTCTGGTATTTGCGCATTTCTTGGATTTTCTTCTTCTTGGTCTTATTCAACAACATTATAATAGTGTAAAACTTCTTTAATTGTCGCAATAGATCTATGTGCACTACATACAAGTACTAGTTCTATCGAGTCTTCTGATGTAAAAATATTGGCCTTGATAACTTGCAAGGTTGAGTCAATCAAAGTGTTGGATTACTGAGAGGGGGGGTGAATTAGTAATAGAGCAATCTATTCCTTTTTAACCATATAATGCATGTGTTATATCAATGTAGCATTATCATCCAATATTTGCAGAGTAAATAAACAATGAACAAATGAACAATTTTGTATGATATTCGACTTAGATATCCTTTGGTTACCTCAGTCACCTGTAGATATTCAATATGCTCAAGTGTGATATGAAATGAGAGAGCCTTGCCTCTTATTTATACTTTCATGTAGCTTTCTCAAGGGGTTACCTTTTAACCATCTTAACCCACTTTCCTTATTTTAGGGTTGACCAACTTCTAACCACTTGTCCAATTAGTAATTTATCCATTAACTTTATTATTTAAATAATTTATTTTGTATCCACTTTGACTTATAGTACACTCATCACTTCACTTTACCTCAAGGGGTTACCTTCTAACCATCTTAAACCACTTTCCTTATTTTAGGGCTAACCCATTTCAAACCATTTGTCAACTTAGTAATTTCTCCATTAACTTTATTATTTAAATAATTTATTTTGTATTCACTTTGAATTATAGTACAATCATCACTTCACTTTATTATTTACCTTTTAAAAATCTCTTAAACCACTTTGACTACTTTGACTTTTTGGGGCTTCTAGATGACTCATGAGGGTTCTCCAACTTCACATGGCCATAACTCTCTAACTGTGAGGAGTTATGTGGCGTTCTACATACCAATGGAAATGGCATGACATGTAATATCCACATATAATATTATTACCTTCAAATATATCAAAACACATACCATTATCCATCAAACAAACTTGGGTCCATTACCGAAACCTCGGTTCTCCAACTTCACATGGCCATAACTCTCTAACTGTGAGGAGTTATGTGACGTTCCACATACCAATGGAAATGTAATGACATGTACTATCCATCTAGAGTATTATTACCTTAAAATATACTAAAACTCATACCATTATACATAAAACAACCTTGGGTCCATTACCCAAACCTTTGTGCTACCGAAATTTGCTACCAGACTTTCTCCAAGGGTTTAAATCAATCACTAAGGGTTGACATCAATCTACAATATCACTCTCCAATGGTTGACACCAATGAAAACCAACAATCCATACCAACTATCCATCAATCTAAGACAACTGTCTGACAATCTCCCCCTTTGGGATTGATGGAAACACCAACATTGATGGCAACACTTAGTCATGATAACATTCATGCTTATACTCCTCATAAATGTTTCTATATCTCCCCCTTTGACATCAATGACAAAGGGTATCTCCCTTTGGGGCTGCTCCCCCTGACTGAAATCTCCTTGGGGATGCTCCCCCTGTCTACATGCCTTTGGTTTTTCTTTGTGTTTATAAGCCTTCGATTGCTCTCTCTCCCTACATACGAATAATATCTCCCCGTTTGACAAAGAGTATCACTATGAAGTCATATCGCTCATTCTTCCCTTGTGACAATCACTCCCCTTGGAAACATGCCTCTATGCTCTCTCTCCAAGCATTTGATAAATATCTCCCCCTTTGTCCTATTTATGGTGTTTCTTCGTGTACATCTAAGACATATAATATAAGCATTCAAAAACATTCATTTTGGAGTAGAAATTACTCCTAGTCTCTGGCGAAGATACTCAAGGGATTCCCATGGAAGCAGTTTTGTAAAGATGTATGCCACTTGTTCATTTGTTCCCACATATTCAACTCTGATGTTCTTGTTTGCAAACTGTTCCCATAGAAAGTGATACTTGATTGTAATGTGCTTCGTATTGGAGTGAATCACCAGGTTCTTTGAGATAATAATGGCGCTTGTATTATCACAATAGATTGGAATGGGCTCATCATACTCAACCTGTATATCTGTCAAAGTTTGTTTCATCCATAGAACATGTGTACAACATGCTGCTGCTGCAATATACTCTGCCTCCGTTGTAGATAAGGATATTGATGATTGTTTCTTGCTTAGCCAAGATACTAAACACTCACCCAAGTAGAACGCTGCTCCATTAGTGCTTCGTCAGTCATCAATGAAACCTTCCCAATCTACGTCTGTGTAGGCAATAAGTGATAGATCTTTTACTTTTGGATAACATAATCCAAACTCTTCTGTTCCTTTGAGATATCTGAAAATCCTCTTCACTGCTAATACATGTGATTCATTTGGTGCTGCTTGAAATCGTGCACCCGTCCAACTGCCTGCATTACATTTGGTCTGGATGCTGTCACATATAATAAGATAGCAATCATTGACCTGTATTGCCTCTGGTTTGTAGACTTTGAATCATCATCTTTGCTCAACTTGCAACTGGTTTGCATAGGAGTGGTATCTGGTTTGCAATCTTCCATTCTGAACCTCTTTAGCATTTATATGATATACATAGGTTGAGAAATAAAAATTCCTTGGTTTCTTTGACATATCTGAAGACCCAAAAAGAAGGATAGTTCTCCAAGCAATGGAATTTCAAATTCATTCTGCATATCCTTTGCAAATTTCTGGCTTAACCTGTCATTAGTACTTCCAAAACAATATCATAAACATAAATTTCAATTAATAAAATATTACCTTGAGTTACCTTGATATACAAGTTGTTGTTTACGCTTCCTTTCCATAGTTCGTAGGGAGTTTTTTCATTATTGTTTCTTAGCATTACTCTGTTTTGAATGTGAATTGATGTATGCACTACATGTGTTCAAAAAATATCTGTCAATTTGGAATCCATTAGCATTGTTTGAGCCATTTCTCGTGTAATTATCATCCATTATGATAATGTTCCTTTGTCTCTGAACCACTCTCTAAACCAATAGATGAATCCATGCTCTCCTCCACTGTCATATATCTGTCCAAACCTGCTACGTGTTCTTACAAATCCATCTTTGTCCATACTGTCCAAGACTCTACTTGCGTAACTATCCATAATGCCAACCCATTTATCACTATACTGTCATGAAGTCTTGATTAATCTATCAAACTATACTTCTGCTAACTGACCACTCTGAATTTGTCTTCTCAAATTCTGGAAGCTGCTCGAAGGATGGTTCTTTGGTATGTCACAACTATCACATTGACTCCCCCTATCTAATATTCATATTAGTTGGGAGTCTCTAAGTAGGATGGATCAACACAATTCCTACTCTGATGTGTATTCATCATCATCTTCATTGGTAGATTCATCATCATCTTCATTGGTAGATTCATCATCATCTTCATTGGTAGATTCATTATCTCTTTGAGCTCTGACTTCTTTCTTTCTTTTTATGGATTCATCTTTCACTACAATTCTTGAAAATACAATCTCTTGAGCCTATTCCTTATTTACCTATCCTTCATTTCTTTCAGTTATTTTCCAAACATTTTTGTATCTGACATCTTTCTTTTTCTATATAGAATTTTATTCATCTCGTTTTATTGCCAATATTGCAATCTTTGGTACCTGGTCTTTGTTCACCCGTTCTTCTTGTTTTCTTATCCATACTTTCTTATATCTGATATCGATGTTCTCTTTCATGGAAGTATTGATAATGCTTCTACAATCACTGGCTATGTGTCCATACTTATGACATTTATAACACTCAATGTTACGTGCGGCCACATAGGCACTTCTTGCTTGAACATTTCTTTTATAATCCCTGCAATCTGCAACCCTATGTCCAAAATTAGTCCAATAAAAACAATGACCATAAAATAAATTTGCAGACCTAGGAGTAAATGATATTCTTTGTGGTGTAGTACTTCTGAATTTCTTCCTTGACTGATCATGATCATGATTAAAGATTATTTGTGGCTTGAACACAGATGGTCTTCTTGAAGATGTATCTTCAATAGTTTTCTTATATTTTGGTTGACCATGATTTCTTCCTTTGAGTACTTATGCATAACTCTTTCTATTTTCTTCATTCATCTTTTCTATCAACCTAGAGTGATTCTCTTCATTCTTTGTAACTGATGTGGATGTTTCTATCTCTTCAAAGTTATTTTTGAGATTGACGATTTTACTTCTCAATGTGACAACTTCTTCTTTAAGTTTCTCAACCTCTTCTTCTTTCTTTAATATCCGAGGCTTCATGACTTCTTCTGTTCTCTTCGCTTCTTCAAGATGAATTTTTAATGTGATTATTTCTTCTTCAAGTACTTTTTCTTCTTGACCAAATTCTGACTCAAGCTAGTTTAGATCGTTAGCTCTTTCATTAAGATGATTTGCCAATATATTATCTCTCATTTCTACTTCTTCCTTCTGTGCTGCTATGTTGGCTTCCAAACTTCTTTTGATATTCAAGATTTTCTTCGATCTTTCTGGCTTCTTCTAGCCGAGTTCTTAAGTTCTCTATGACCTATTGGGCTTCTTAAAAAATGTTAACACTTTCCTTTTGTTTCATCAATTCTTTCTTGAGTGACTTATTTTCTTCTCTTAGTTCATCTAAAGCACTAATCAATTCTTCCTCATAATTGTCTTTTTTTTTCAATTTTTTTTTTGTCTCATTTCCTTCATGGAATTCTATTTCAATATGTCCACGTTTTTCACAATTAAATAAAAACAACATACCTCTGGTGATTATGTACTCTTCATCTTCTGAATATGTTTGACATGTTGAACATAATTCTTCTTGATTTGTATTTGCATCTTCTTTGACATTTTTTGAATCTGCAATGGGTGAAGAATATATGTCATGTAACTTATCCCAAGGTTCTTTTGCTGATGACCATTTACCAAGATTTTCTCTTACCAGATTAGGTAATCCCTCCGAGATGAAGTCCATTGCTATTTTTTTATTCTTCTTCAATTCCTTCTTGGCTGCAATATTTTCCCTTTTTGAACTATCATATCCTGTAACCATTGATAGCCAAATATAATGTCCCTATGCCTGTAAAAATACTTTCTTCCTTATGCTCCACATCTCATACTTAAAACCATTTTGACCATTAAACATTGGTACTCCATTCTAATAATAATCCATGATCTCCTTCCAGTGGTTAAACTGTTTCTTGAAGGAACCAACTCTGAAACCAATTGTTGGATTACTGAGAGAGGGGGTGAATCAGTAATAAAGAAATCTAATCCTTTTTAACCATATAATGAAAGTGTTATATCAATGTAGAATTATCATCCAATATTTGCAGAGTAAATAAACAATGAACAAAATACCAATCATACACATACACAATACACCAATTTTTTTTACGTGGAAACCCAAAGCGGGAGAAAACCACATAATGCTTTTTCTTATATGTCTTGAAGAATTGCATTCATTGGAATAACCGACTTCCTTTGTTTTCTAGCTGCAACTGGAAGGAGGCTCCAACCCCCTAGTTTCTCAGGCTACAACCTGAGGGAAGATCCAGCTCCCCAATTATCTGGCTACAACCAGAAGGAGGATAAAACCCCCTATGATCTCCAACTACAACTGGAAGGTGGCTAAAACCACCTATCCTTTCCCTGTCCAACCGCCCTGACGTATAAGTAGAATTATGGAACCACTGTCACACTATCACTGTGAGATATAATGATGTAAACCTGTACCAATAAACTTGTACCAAACAACCTGTACCAATAAACCTGAACCATGCATAAATCATGCATCAACCTGTACCTCAACTTGTACCATAAAAAAGTGCATCAACCATGCACCAACCTGTACCAAACAACTTGTAATCAACCTGTACCATAAAAAAGTGCATCCAACCATGTATCAAGTATGTACCAATTATGTATCAACTACTCATCAACTATGACTCATCAAGATGTACCAACATCATCAACTATACACCTCATGTATGTGCCAACTCATCAACTACTTGTCTCAACCATGTACCCAACATGTACCTCAACCAAAATCCCTCATCAGTTTAATCATCCAAATAAGATTTGTAAATATGTAATAGACTTGGTGTATATGATCACATACTTGCAAACCTTCCTTAACTTTAACAACAAGAGACTAGCATTTTCGTCAAATTTTTCTTTAGTCTCACATGACTAGTTTTGGATTAGTCGACAACCCTAACTTGAAATAATCATAACTATGAACCTGTAATGAATAAAGATATGAAAATAGTACACAATGTTCTTCAGTGTTTTTTATGAAATTCCTCCAGGTTTCACTACTTGGAACCTCTCAGAAAAGGAGTTATAGAAAAAATGGCATACCTTTTTGAATTCTAGCTTATTCTAGAGAGCGAACTTATAGAGCGTGCCCTGCACAGAATATTTGTTGTATGGATATGAAAATTTTACATAGAATAATACATACTATACTCTAACCAACAAATTTTGTCTTACTTAATTTGGATATGTTATGAAGAAGTTATGACCTTTTTACCCGAAACACTTGTTTTAGACTAGTTTTAGGACTAACCACAAACCCTATTTTCCACGGAGTGTAACTCCAAAAATACAACGACTCACAAGATGAAATTCGTACCATAACTACTCGGATATGTTTTCTCAATGGCCTATCAATTTCACGGTCTGAATCATTCTATAAATTTTTTTATTGCGAAAATGGTGAGATGACCTGTAAATAACATACCTTAGAAAGCACCATAAAAAAAATTTATCCTCCCTTGAATTTGGGCCTTCTTTACTTCACCTTCTCTCTGAAATTCGGCTTAGATATCCTTTGGTTACCTTAGTCACCTTTAGATATTTAATATGCTCAAGTGTGATATGAAATGAGAGAGCCTTGCCTCTTATTTATACTTTCATGTAACTTCCTCAAGGGGTTACCTTTTAACCATCTTAACCCACTTTCCTTATTTTATGGTTAACCAACTTCTAACCACTTGTCCAGTTAGTAGTTTATCCATTAAATTTATTATTTAAATAATTTATTTTGTATCCACTTTGACTTATAGTACACTCATCACTTCACTTTACCTCAAGGGGCTACCTTCTAACCATCTTAAACCACTTTCATTATTTTAGGGCTAACCCACTTCTAACCACTTGTCAACTTAGTAATTTCTCCATTAAATTTATTGTTTAAATAATTTATTTTGTATTCACTTTGAATTATAGTAAAATCATCACTTCACTTTATTATTTACCTTCTAAAAATATCTTAAACCACTTTGACTACTTTGACCTTTTGGGGCTTCTAGATGACTCATGAGGGTTCTCCAACTTCACATGGCCATAACTCTCTAACCGTGAGGAGTTGTGTGACGTTCCACATACCACTATAAATGGAATGACATGCAATATCCATATAGAATAGTATTACCTATAAATATATCAAAACTGATACCATTATCCATCAAACAAACTTGGGTCCATTACCCAAACCCGGGTTCTCCAACTTCACATGGCCATAACTCTCTAACCGTGAGGAGTTATGTGATGTTCTACATACCACTGGAAATGGAATGACATGTACTATCCATATATAATAGTTTTACCTTCAAATATATTAAAACTCATACCATTATACATGAAACAACCTTGGGTCCATTACCCAAACCTTTGTGCTACCATAATTCGCTACCGGACTTTCTCCAAGGGTTGACATCAATCTACAATATCACTCTCCAATGGTTGAAATCAATGAAAACCAACAATCCATCAACCTAAGACAAATGTCTGACACAAAGGAGCATCATATTCAAAACTAAAGTTACCTTGAAATTTCGAGTTAATTCTTCCCAATCTCCAGTTTCTCTGCGCACTTCCAATTCTAAATACCAATTCTTTGGGATTGTGTCCAAGGTGTGTACAAACAAGTGTGTCCATTCTTGCCTAGGTAATTTACTCCATGTTGCAATGCATAGTGTAACGTTTGTGTGGCTATCCATTTTGAAGAAACAATTTTACGGATTTATAAAAGTTTTACAGAACAATAGAACACAACAACAAGAACTCCAAGTGGCGGAAAGCTAACTGCTAGTGCGCTGACAAGGAAAAAGAGTGATGCGACAACTGGAGGAAGAAGAGGAAAATTATAGAAGTTTCGAGTGCAAAAAAAGACAAAGTAGAATCAAGAAACTAGAGGATCAGAATCAAGAAACTAGAGGAGAGGAATCAAGAAACAACCAAGAAAATGATATAAATTGGGGAAAATGTAACGAGAAAGGTTTGGGATTTTTAGAATTGACATGTGTTTTGTTGTACTGTTTTTGTTGACATTCCTATGTTGTATTAGTTTAGATTAGATTACTTCACTAGGATCTATTTTCCAAGCGAACAACTAATTCTGGTTATGTTGTGGAAGCTACGATATGAAAGACCTGTGCTATGTTCACCAGCCTGAGATATAATAATATAGAAAGGAGTATTCGAGCATACAATTTTTTCCATGTTATGAATGAATTCTTGGTCTTCTTTTCATGTAACCTATCCTGTGATGTGTAATTGTTATCTATGACACTGTTTAACACACTTTGGTCATGTATACACTTATATGTAGGTTGCACAACATGGATTCCTGAATGCCTAATCATGCTTAGACTTAAGATAATAAGATCTATCGCAATTAAGTATGAATCTGATCTGTGACATGTTAGGTCTGATGGTATGTACTACTTAACTCACTTTATCACACAAATTCTCGCTTGCACTTCGCGTGAGACCTCCTTCCCTTGCAGAAGCTTGAATATGCTAGCGCAACTAGAATGCAATAATGCCTTTGTTGGTAACCTCCAAGAACCCTAGTCTCTAATTTCGCACTAACAAATGGTTCCGTTGCCAGGACCTGACTTCTAATGAGTTTTCAGAGGATGCAAAATCACATATTTAAGTATGACATTGAAATATGGTGGGAAAGAAGGTGCGTAGAGTTTATATTTCAAGAAACTGAGTTACGACAGAAAATTTTGACGGCTGTGAATGGCATAGTATTCTATTCTAAACCAGCTAATGATCAGTACAAGATATTCTAGATCCGATTCCTAGAAGAGGTATACCAGTGGCTTGATCGGTTACAAGAAGCAACAAAATTTAAATATCACATCAAGAAAATATCTAATTGGACAATTGAGTGACTCACTTCTCTTCACAAGTTGGATCACACAATTTGTCAAGCTTTGGACTTCTAGGTCCAAACTACCCTGGAAGGATACATCATTGAATTTATGTGAAAAATCACTAATCATTCTCAAAGGAAAAAGAAGTATTTTATGAGGGATCACGAGGGAGATTACTGAGAGAAATTATGTTGTGGATGAATATCTTGCTAGCAGAAGAAGGAATGCTATTGGTTCCTTTGGTTGAAATGGCCGAGAAAAACCCTTTGTGCATGAGGGGTGGGTGATTCAGGTGAGGATCCATGAGTTAGGATACATAAGTTCTTGAGGTATGAGGTTTCGTCATGAGAAGAGTGCCATAGACAAGCGGGATTAGAAAAGGGCTGTAATACTTGAAAAGCGATGGAGAGAGAAGATGTGAAAGTTGATGAAGAGGCTTGATCAGTTGCGCAATGAGATAAGCCTCGAGAAGAGTCATACATGAGAGTTAGAGAAGTTGAAAGAGTTGTAGTTACGTGGAAGGCTGACCAAATAATGGTTGAAGGAGAAGTTTGGATAGAAATATGAGATTTATGGAGACAGTAGATGAGATGGATAAAATTCAGAAGAAAGAATCATTATCAGAGTCACCACCGAGGATCAAGACTTAGCTATAATCTCTGAAGAAGTTGTGAGAGAATAAAACTCTGTAGTGCTCGAATATGTAAAGTATACTATAGGACCTGATACGATATGGCCTCCTAATGTGACCCCCCAGGTGAAAGAATCCCATCCTGAAGACACAAGAACCAACCTTGGATCTCCCAGTCCCTCAGCGCAATCTTCCAATTCGGTAAATTCTACAATAAACTCTCCCACAATTCCTGTCATTTCTCCTCATTCTAGTCCAACCAGTTAGAGTGGTATCATTAGCAACAACATGGAAAGTTATTTAGTGTTATCACAACCAAGACCTCTAGGATTTATCTTGATAGGGTACCCAAATCCTCCCATGGCACATCAACACCCTGGATCCCTCACTTGATACTCAAAATTCTAGGTTAAAGGGGATGAGGATGTGAAACAACATTGGTTCCTTTTTTAGGCCATTTGGCAGTCTCGTGGAACTTTGGATGCTAATAAAATAGTTGAGTTTCAGACCATGTTAAGGGGTCAAGCATTAAAATGGTATATGACATCCATCAAACCAGGGAATGCCCAGGGGCAACCATTTCCTTTACCATAAGACAAACAAAAATTTATTGTTGAATTTAAACTACCCCAATCTGAGAAACAAGCTCTTTTTGAACTACATGAAACCAAATAGAGAGAAGGGGAATATTCCTGGGTGTATAAACAAATATTCAAAGACACGATAGGGAAATTGGCCAAACCCATTCAGGAAGACCTCTAGCGGGAATGGTTCATTCAAGGACTTTTACCTTTAACTCAGATTTCCTTAGCCCAACAAAGGATAACTACATTGGGGGAAGCCCTATAACAAGCCATGAAAATTGAGGCAATGGTGGGATATCCAAACAACTTGCGGGTAATAATACCACCCAATGCCTATAATATTACACAATTGCGAGGCCAAATTTCTGCCTTGACTAATAAGATTCAAGAATTGACCATTCCTAGAGAAAATCGCCCTCAATTTTGGTGTACTAGTTGCTATAGTGAGGGCATACAATGACAAAACATACCAGAATGAGGGGTGTTGGACCCCCCTACAACCCATGGCGCCTCCACCAATAGGACCATCTAGAGGAGTTGCACAAGTCACAACTACAACATCATTCCATGGCCCTGTGCAGTACCATGCCTTCCCAAACCATCAAGGTACTCAAAATAATGACTATTGTGAAATCTGCCAAAGTCATGGTGATCTAAAATATCTTTAGATGCTTATTAATATTTTAATACATATGAAAACATCTACTTGATATTCGAAATAAAATGATTGCTTGACTGTATGCAAATTACATGTGGAGAACTTATCTAACCAAATCCACTTTAATGATAAAATGACTTGCAAATAATTTAACTTGAAATGAACAAAAATAATGAAATCACATACACAAGTTGGAAAACAAAGTTCACCCAATTTGGGCTACCTCTCCTGGTCCGCTTCCAATAAAGACCTTATTTTATTAATGATCAAATGCTTGAATTTTACAATGACATTTTTACATGTTTCTCTAAAGCAGAAACACAGTGCACTGTTGGGTTCCTAGTGAAAAATCGTTCAAAATGAGTATAAAATTCTTGAAATTCCATCAAGGTACCTCTCGACATGCTTTATGGTGTAGCCTCATAACTTAGGTACCCTCAGGCATGAATTACGATACTAAACTCTGCAATTTTTTTTTGTCCATAACCTTGGTTTGCACACCCATTAAATAGGGTGTGCCCTTAACCTCCATCTACAACTATTGGATGGATTTAATTATTTGTTAGTGGGAAGTTGGAACAAGCCCCACACCCTAAGTAGATTGGTTAAGTTGTTGGTATATAATATAGTAGGTCATGGGTTCAATACTCGTTGACCACACACAATATATATATATATATATATATAT
>ML793565.1:159069-208745 GCA_009831015.1 Picea engelmannii
TGGTAGTTTTAATGGATCAAGGACTATGGGTCAAGGGCTTAGGTCCTCAACCCTTTTTACTACTGAACGATCCTTTATATAATATTAAATATAATTTAAAACATATACAATTAAGAAACAAATGCATGGTGCGCTGGTAGTGGTGACTTTGTTAAGACTTTGGGAGGTTATGGAGGTCGCAGGTTCGACCCCTGTCGACTCCATAATTTTACATAACTTTAACCAATATAGGTCAATGGGAAGCTACCATGTGGAAACCTCTCATTGGCTATTGCTTGCCCCTTCTCAATATGTGATTGGTCCAACTGGACTCTACATTCTGCCAACTAATTTCCTAGTCATTATACGGTCAGCCCACATGTCACCTTGAGGTGTGGGTAACCTCCCATTGGTTATCCCTTGCCACTTGTCAATATGTGATTGGTCCAACTGGACTATACATTTTTCCAACTCATTTTGTAGTCACTGTATGGTCAACCCACATGGCACCTTGGGGCGTGGCCATATCACTTGTATGGTCATGCCACATGTCACCCTTTTACCCCTTTGACTTAGACTTTGACCCGTTTGACTTTAACTTTGACCTCTTATAACATTTGAATATGAACTCTGTTCGAAGAGAAATTCACGTCATTGGAAATTTGACGGTGAGATTTACACATTAATCTTATTTTCAAGAGAATTTGGTATGGTATAATTTTGATCATTTTGAACCATTCTGGACCTCTGTGGATGTTCAGATTCTCCTGGACCTATGTGAGAATTCCTCCCTATCGGAAGTCTTTTGGACCACCAAAAGTTTTGATTACTTAGAAACTAGGTGAGGATATAGTTCCCTCACCCTTCCAATTTCCATCCATTTTGGTTTACTTGGTTTTGCTCCTTTAAGACCAACTTGAAGATATTCCACATCACCTCGCTATGAAGTTCCGATCCTTTTGTCGAGAATGACATATTCATGTAGCTCATCCAAATATTCTGAAGCAAAATCATCAACTATTGGAACCTGAATACTTTCATCTTCATCTATAACCATAGGAGGCTCATAAGATTCAAATTCTCAATATTTACTACTGAATACATCTTCAAGTAGATCTTGAATTAGTACCAATCTTCTCCAAGATATTGAATGGACCATACTGGATTGGCCTTAGATTTTTACCTTCACCTTTCATTCCGTCTTTTCTGATATGTAACCATACTTAAAGAACGACTTCTAATTGATGATCAACCTAATGTTTGTCATGCCTTGCCTTGTACTTGGCTTGAATCTTCTCCAATTATTCATGTACTACTTGATGTACTTGTTGAATATTTTGAATGAACCTTTTATCTTGATCTATATCATCCTTTCCATCTTCTTGAATTGCTTCTCCAAACACAAACTCCATAGGTGATTTAGGAAAGTACCCTAAACATACTTCAAAAGGAGTTTTTTGAGTAGATGAATGCCTTGCATGATTGTAGGCATGTTGTAGATAAGGTAACTGTTCATCCCATAAATTATGATGCTTGCTACAGTATCCTCGAAGTAGATGTACCATTGTTCTATTTACGACCTATGTTTGTCCATCTGGTTGCGTATGAAAAGTTGTGCTCTTATTTAACTTAGTGTTCACCAATTCCCATAAATGAGACCAAAGTTTTCCCAAAAAACGAGAGTCTCGATCTGATATTATAGATGTAGGAAGTTCAAAATGAACCCATACATTGGAAAATAAAATATATGTTGTTTGTTTAGCTGTGACCTGTTTCTTGCATAGCATTATAATACAAATCTTGATTAATCTATCCACCATGAGATATAGATAATCATGACATATCCTAGACATAACAAAACCTCCTACAAAGTCCATGGAGATACTTTCCCATGGATGAGAAGGTACTGGAAGTGGCGTATATAATCCTATCTTTCTATTGCTAGGATTACTTGTGGCACACATAACACACCCTTTAATATACTTGGAAACTGTCTCGTTTATCCGAGGCCAATAACAATACCTTTGTAACTGTGCTAATGTCTTACCAACCCCGTAATGACCAGATATGAGAGATGTATGAGCTTCTCTGATTACACTTATTCTTTCATCTCTTGGTAAACATAGCTTTCCAAGATGATATAACAAACTATCTTGCATATAATAATACAAATTTCGATTTCCGTGAGTTAATGCATCATATAATTCTTTAAAATAATCATCCCTATCATATTGTTCTGCATAAATTTCATTTTCTAAAGGATTATACCTCAGTATTGTGGATGCATTAATTATTGGTCTTGACAAAGTATCTGCAACCTTGTTATGAATACCTTTCTTATACTTGATTACCAAATCAAATTGTTGTAGAAAACCCATCCACTTGAAGTGTCGTGACTGTTGTAGCTTGGTCTATGACTACAAATACTGTAATGGCTGATGATCGATATGGATTATGGTCTCCTTTCCCATTAAGTAATGCTTCCATTTCCTTACACTTTGTACCAACACTTACAATTCATTATCATATGTTGGATAGTTAATCACAGCTTGAGTGAAATTCTCATAATGATAACATACAGGTTTACCTCATTGCATGAAGACTTCGCCCATGGAATATCTGCTTGCATTGGCTTGAATCTCAAATGGCCGCTGTAGATCTGGCAGTGCCAAAATTGGTGCAATTCTCATCTTTTCCTTCATTGTCTTGAAGGATTTCTGCTACTTTCCTCCCCATTGAAAGACTGGTTTAACGCATGCTAACGCATTTAGAGGTGCTACTATGTATAAGAAATTAACAATGGATTTTCTCTAGTACTGTACTGCTCTTAAGAAGCTCCTGACTTCGGTTGCAGTATTTGTCTTGGGCCATTTTACAATGACTTCTACCTTTGCATGATCTATCTTTAGTTGACCATTCCCTATAATGTATCCCAAATATCCATAGACATTTTTCCAAATTCACATTTGGATAACTTGATATACAACTTATCCTTCTTCAAGTGTTCAAAGACTGTCTTGACATGATTTATATGATCTTCCCATCTTCAACTAAAGATCAATATGTCGTCTAGACAAACAATAACAAAATCATCCATGTAGGGTCTAAACACATAATTCATTATTCTCATAAATGTTGTTGGTGTGTTACATAACCAAAATGGCATAACCAACCATTCAAACAAGCCTTGCTTGGTTTTGAAATAATTTTTCCATATATCGCCTTCTGCAATTATGATCTAATGGTAACCATTTCTCAAATCTAACTTAGTGAAATACAAAACATTCTTTAACTGATCTAATAAGTCATGAATTCTGGGAAGAGGATAATGGTTCTTTACTGTAATCTTGTTCAGGGTTTGAAAATCAATACACATCCTCCACGTGCCAACTTTATTCATAACTAATACAATAGGAGAACCACACCTAGAGGGGCTTGGTCTGATGATTCCTTTATCAAGCAATGCCTAAACTTGCTTCTTTATTTTTGCATTTTCGATTACTGATGACCTGTACATTCCAATGTTCGGAAGAGGAGAACCTTACAAGAAATATATTTCAGGCTCTACCTCCCTTTTAGGGGGAAACCCTGTAGGTTCCTTAAAAAAATCATCATAATTAGATTATGATGTTGATCAATTCCTCTTTATGATTTAGATCACAACCTAATAAATCATCTATTATATCTTCTTGTTTCTGTTTCACTATCACAAGAACAAAATATTTACTTTCACTCACGAGTCTCTTCATTTTCCCTATGCTCACTAGATAAACATTAGTTTTGATGCGATGAGCTCTGAAAACATATTCGACCCCATCCTTGAAAAGATGATATTTATTCTCTTATCAATATAACACAACCTTCATGTCAAATAGATATGGACTACCCAAGACATTGCCACAAATATCAAGAGGCACAACATCTAACTCGACCTCATCAAAGAACTTAGTTGTTATTGGAAATATAATCTTACACTGTTTCGTTACCTGCAAATTAGCATCGTCACACACCCAACCTAATTGATATGGATTTTTGTGAAGTGTTGTCTTCAAACCCAACTTCTTAACAATTTCTTAAGATATTAGATTAACTTGAGATCCCCTGTCAAATAAAGTACTTAGTATGCTTGAGTATAACTTTGACATGAAAAAGCTCAATTATATTCTTTTGATCAATATCACTTCCCACTTTGGTGGATTGATGATTGAGATGGATGTTGGTGGCCTCCCACCTATTCCAACTGGCTCATTTTGGCAGTTTTTTCCCTAGTTTTCGGGTCCATGACTTGTGGGGTTGTTTGAGGCCCTAAACATCATTTTTTAGGGCTCGCCACAATGAGAATGAACCTTGATAGATAGAATAAAATACATGTGTAGTCCTCAGATAGACCTTTCCATTAGGCTATTGTGCGCCTAAAACGAAGATCGTATGCAAAAATTATGACCCCGGGAAGTTGATGTACTAACTTACCCAAACAGGGCCCACATGAATTTTGAAACTTCATCTCCTAGGGTTAGGTTTTTTGAATGTCTAAGGTTTTTGACATTCCTGTTTATTCTAAAAAGGTCTTCAAAGCCTCATTGTAATCATCTTCTTGTGAATGAGCGCAACCGTCACATCTCTTCTCAGAGATAAGCCACCACCATTCTAGCAAGCTTGTTTCTGTTGCATTTTACAGTTTCACCTTATTTCCTTATTGAATAGAAACCAGTTTTATTGTATATATGTTATTTTGTGTTAATCATATTTTGATAATAATATGTATTCATTTCATTCTTCAAATATATTCCAGATCAGTGATATTAGAGCAGTCTGCTCCTTGTTGTTCTTAACCTGTCCCCAACGAGGTCAGGGTACAAAGAATTGGGTCTCGAGCTTGTTTCTCTTGAGGACAAAATATCTCGCACGCCCAAACGACCTCTCATGGTAGAAGAAAATAAATACGACGAGACAAGAGATCTTTTCAAAATGTTGCTCGAGGAATCCCTCATGCAAAAAAGGAATGAGATGATGGATATCTTTGCGCAAATCCTTCGGCGACTACCAACAAGTGACACATATTCCTGAAACGGAGGCGCCACCCCCCTTCAAGGTACAAATAACTTTGATATTCCTATATATGAAGTTTAGATAGACACATATGCGGTAGACAAATGGTTGAATTTGCTAGAAGGGTATTTCTCTGTCCATAACTTCTTGAATAGAGAAAATATTACTTTTGCGCTCCTCAAAGTCGTCCCCCATGTCAAAGATTGGTGGGAAACTTTCTGTGAGAAAAAGGAAACAAAGGAACCCTCATTATTTACAGTGGCAGTCACCTGAGAGTCCTTCAAGGATGCTATTAAGCAACAATACTACCCTGTTGGAAGTTATGATGACCTGTACACAAAATGGACCACGCTGTGGCAGGAAAGAGACCAAGCGGTGCCCGAGTTCAAAAATATCTTCCATACCTTGCGCACTAAGATGGGTATCAAATATTCTGAGTGACATATAGTGCTCAAGTATCTCAATGGTCTGCATAGATACATCCATGCCGAAATGGAGTTTCTGGCCATCTCATCCTTGGGTGCGGCCTACCGATATTCCATCAAAATCGAGCAGAAGCTCAAACAAAAGATGCAACAATTTGGGCTTGGGAACCCCTCACAATAAAAGACAAGAAATGGAAACCCCAACTTATAGAACAAAGGATATAGCAAAGACAGAAAACCTCAGGACAACCTGTCCAGGCTGCAAGCAAATAAGGACACCAGAAAGACAAATAAATATATCGAGAAGTGGTGTGACTTCCATAAAATCCCCTGGCATAACACTGCTGACTTCCGCTCCAAGCAGTCACTTGTGGTTGAGGTGAAATCCTATGAATCATATGTGGGTTCAGAATCTGAGTCAAAACAAGAAAGGGGGAGAAATATCATTGACACAAAATCTAGTGCTACCGTTGCTACCACCAAGCTCCAGTCTAGTGAACCAGACGAGCAAGAGGAAGGTGAGAACATTTTTCATTCACAAATGTGGGTGAAGGGTACCCCACTCCACTTCATCATTGATAGAAGTAGCCAGAAGAATCTCATCTCAACAAAGGTTGTTAAGCGACTCACCCCACTGGCAACGTCGCACCCGCAACCCTACACCATTAGATGGCTCCACCAAGGAAGCACCATCTGCGTCAGCCAACAATGTCGCTTGTCATATGACATCAAGCCCTTCAAAGATGAGTTATTGTGTGATGTTTCCCCTCTTTAAATTTGTAATGTTATTTTTGACAAACCATATTTATGGAAATGTCATGCTGTATAGGAGTCCAGGCCTTGCAGTGTTATTATTACTTTGAACAAGAAATTGTATAGGATACCTGAGGCAGTCCCACCTAGTGTTATTTTCTTGATCCCTAGCAAACAATGCAGAAAGGTAATCTCTCAGATAGGGAAGTTTGTCTTCTTCTTGATTCGCTCTCAGAATGAGTGAAATATCGCAACCACATCCAGGGTCTCTGCGACCGACCTCTCCACACATCAAAAGAAAGTGGATAAAGTCATGGAAGAATAATTAGATATCTTCTCCTCACCTACCAGGGTACCTCTGCACTATTAGGTCAAACACCCCATCGATCTGACCCACGATGCACCGCTTCCCAATGGGTTAGTCTACCATCACTCTCTGTTAGAGAATGAGGAGATTGAGCTACAAATATAAGAACTTCTCCACAAGGGGCACATCCGTCCTAGATCATCACCTTGCAGGAGCCAAATCGTGCTGGTACACAAGAAATATGGAACCTGGAGACTCTGCATTGATTACCAGTCTCTGAATAAAATCACAGTTAGAAATCGATACTCGATTCCCCGAATCGATGGCCTCCTTGATCAACTCATGGGGGCCAAATAATTCAATAAGATTGATCTAAAGTCTGGCTACCACCAGGTCCCGATAGAACAGATAGATGTATGGAAGACCGACTTCAAGTCAAAGGAAGGTATTTTTGAATGGTTGGTCATGCCCTTTGGTTTAACAAATGCTCCATCCACTTTCATGAGGATGATGGAAAATATCCTGCGACTATTCACCAATACTTTTGTAGTGGTGTATCTGGATGACATTCTCATTTACAACAAGACTTGGGCAGAACACTTGCTGCATATTCAGTGGGTTCTGCATACCTTGCGACAACACCATCTTTACGCCAACTTGGAAAATTGCTCCTTCGGCATGGACAAGGTTCATTACCTGGGCTACATCATTTATCAACATGGCGTACATGTGGATCCAACTAAAATACAAGTCATCTGTGACTGGCCAGCCCCAACCACACTCACTAAGCTTCGAAGCTTTTTGGGCCTTGCCAATTTGTATTGCAAGTTCATGTTGGGATTCTCCCATATTGCATGGGCCCTCAACCAAGTAACCAGGGGTGGTGGTAAGGTGAAATTTGTGTGGGGACGATCCCAAAAATAAGCGTTCGATGATTTGAAGCATCACTTGTGCTCAACCCTAGTACTTTCACTACCAAACATGCAACAACCCTTTGAGATTGAGACAGATGCTTCAGACTATGATGTGGGCACTGTTCCAACTGAAAACGACCACCCCATGGCCTATCATAGTGATAAACTATCATATTTTTTCCGTAAGTACCCTACTTATGACAAAAAAATGTACTCCATTGTGCAAGCTTGTTGCTAGTGGAGAAATTGCATTCTTGGGAAGGAGACAATCATCCACACTGATCATAAGCCACTATAGTTCATGTAGACACAAGGCAAATTGAAGAATGACCACCATCAGAAATGTTCCACGTACTTGCAACAATTCCACCTCAACATCAAGTATAAAATAGGAAGCACCAACTGTGTTGATGATTGCCTCAACAAACTGCCATTCACGACACTCACCATGATGCTAGACTCTTGTGGCCATGAAACCTTTGTATGGCCCCAACTCTATGAGATAGACTTAGACTTTGCCACCACCTACCAAATGTTGGGCGCAAATACAGTTGTCTCTAATTTCCATCTTCAGGACGAGTTGTTGTGTCATCTGGGGCATATCCGTGTTCCATCAAGTGAGTGAGAGAAGCTGATCTGGGAAGCCCACTATAGTTAGGTGGTAGGAAACTTTGACAAGAGTTCAACAAGTATATCAGTTCCTCCACTATCTGTGCGGTTTCCAAACCGACCACTAATAAATAGGGTCTGTACACCCCTCTGCCTACTTATGACAGGCCATGGGAATCCATCTCAATGGACTACATGTTGGGCCTCCCGTCCACCAAGTGGGGCAATGACTATGTTTTTTTGGTTGTGGATTTCTTTTCTAAGATGACAATTATGGCCACCTGCAAGAAGAGCATCATAGTAGAGGTCACTGCCAAGATCTTATTTGAATGAGTCTGGGTACATTTTGGAATCCCAGAAACCATTATCTCAGACTGGGACAGTAAATTTCTCAGCACATTCTGGTCAAGCCTCTGGTCACTACTAGACACCAAGCTCACCAAATCCACGACCTTCCACCCCTAGACATATGGCCAAAATGAAGTCGTAAATCGAATGATCATGCATATCCTACACATGTATAATTCCAATCACCCTCTCACATGGGATGAGAGTCCCCCCTATGTTCAACATAGTTATAACTGAGCCAAGCATAGCTCAACCGGCCACAACCCCTTTCAGGTGGGGTTGGGATTCCAACTATTGGGTCCCATAGATGTTTCACTACCCCTTGTGGTCACCTTGACTGACTTATCTCCTACTCCAAATGAAGTTGAGAAAGCCACCCAGTTCATTAAGTGGATCCAACACATCCACCAATAGGTTCATGATATCCTACAAAAGTCCAATCACAAGTACAAGCAACGCCATGATCAACACCGGGTGCCACATAAGTTTCAGGAGGGTGACAAAGTTTGGTTGCACTTGTAGAAAGAGAACCTTACAGGAACCCATCGAAAGCTTCACCCACTCCATTATGGTCCGTACACCATCACCAAGGCTATGGGTTATAATTATTTCGAGCTCAACATTCCTCCTTTCCTTGGCTTGCACCTAGTGCTCAACGTGGATATCCTTCGACCGTATTTCCCACCATTATTAGGCACCTTAGATTTAGAAGAACAAATGACACCAATAAAGGTCAACCCTGACTGCATACAACATACATCCAGTGATTATATTGTGGACAAACAGATCAAGGGTACTCGCCAACAAAGTTTCCAATTTTATCGAGTTGTCAAAGTAGGGCAACTCCTACACCAAAGCAAGTGACTCACTTGGGGCCAAATTCAACAGAAATTTCCTCATATGATGGGGGAACTCAACACAATGGAGACCATTTCTTCCTAAGGGGGTAGGATTGATCCATATGCATGTCGGTGGCCTCCCACCTATTCCAACTGGTTCATTTTGGTAGTTTTCTAGTTTGGTAGTTTTTTCCCTAGTTTTTGGGTCCTTGAATTGTGAGGCCGTTTTGAGGCCCTAAACAATGTTTTTTAGGGATCTCCATAGACATAATAATCTTTTATTGATGTCAGAAAAATGTTTAGTACTCATATAGATCTTTCCAAAGGGCTATCATGTGCCTAAAATGAAGATCGTATGCAAAATTTATGACCCTGAGAAGTTGATGTAAAAATGTGTAGTCCTGGGATAGATCTTTCTAATGGGCTATCATGTGCCTAAAACGAAGATCGTATGCAAAAGTTACGACCCTAGGAATTATATGTACTAACTTATCCAAACATGGCTCACATGACTTTTGGCGCTTCATCTCCCAGGGTTAGGTTTTTTGGATGTCTAGGGTTTTTTACATTCTTGTTTATTCTAAAAAGGCCTTTAGAGCCTCATTGTAATCATCTTCTTGCGAATGAGCACAGTTGTCACATATCTTCTTAGAGATAAGCTGCCACCATTCTAGCAAGTTTGTTTCCACTGCATTTTACAGTTTCAACTTATTTCCTTATTGAATAGAAACTGATTTTATTGTATATCTGTTATTCTGTGTTAAGCATCTTTTGATAATAATCTGTATTCATTTCATTCTGCAAATATATTCCAGATCAATTGAACTGAATAATTTGAATTGATAGTTGATATAACTTTGCTTCCTATTTCCATGATCTTCGATTCATCTCCAAAATCTGACCCTAGATCTTGATGAGATGATGCAATAGTTTTCTGCTTCCCTTTTTCCTTGAATTTATTTGGTTGTAATTCTGGATGAAGCTCCCAACACCATGATTCCTCATGTCACTTTTTCTTATAGTGGGAACATGTAGGTCTTCCCTCAACTTGATTCACTGTGGATGATTTCTTACTCTTCCATTTACGTTTTGGTTTATTTTCGAACTTGAATGACTTCTTATATTCCCTCGCATGCTTACCCTTACTAGCCTCGAGATGTGTAGCTTGTAATAGCACCTTATCAATGTTAGTAGGGATAAACATTAGAATAGTGTGGTGAATACATGAGTGCATGCCACCATTATACTCCATAAGAGCTCTTGAGTATATAACAAAATCCCCAATGATAATTCCTTCTTTTTGAATTCCCGTGTATATGCCTGAATGTTCTAGCCTTTACCCTGTTATAGATGCTACCATTCAATCATTTTCATTTGCATATGTTCCAGTGGATATAATTGTTTCCTTATAGTCTTAGTAAACTTATCCTAGGAAGAAATTACTTTACCCTTTTGAAAAAGATCAACTTGTATCTTACTCTCCCACCATATTAAGGTAGTGCCACTTAGTCGAAGAGAAACAAACAGTATCTTTGAAACCTCGTCCATAATATTTTGAACCCTACAATATACCTCTATCTACTTGATCCATTTGTCCAATTTCTCGGCATTCAATTCTCCATCATAGGTCAGAAATTCAAACTTGACATCCAATTTTAGTAATGGCAGATTATGATCAGAATTATTAGAGGACTTATTTCGACAAGAGGAATGTTTAGTCGCTTCAAAAGAAACTGATGATGATGATGTGGATGTTGAAGGGGGATCTAAAGGTCCACCACCTTCACCTCCTCCTTCTCCTTTTACCGAAATTTTTTCGCTTACACGATTTTGAATTCTTTGTTCTAACTCATCTATTATTTCTTTCACTGATTGAAGCATAGCTATGATCTCTTCATGAATCATGGGATGATCTTCTTCTCCTCCTCTTTTAGAAGCCATCTTATGTTTTTCGATATCTCTTTCCAATCTCAGACTTACAACTTGCAAGTTTTCCTTTACCAAGTTTGAGTTTATCTCTTGTAAGCATTCACTTGCAAACACTTGTCAAACCTACTCTGATACCAACTTGATCTGAAATATCCTTAGATGATTATTAAAATTTTAATACATATGAAAACATCTACTTGACATTCAAAATAAAATGATCACTTGAATATATGCAAATTAAATGTGAAGAACTTATCTGAACAAATCCACTTTAATGATAAAATGACTTGCAAGTAATTGAACTTGAAATGAAAAACAATAATGAAATCACATACACAAGTTGGAAAACAGAGTTCACCCAATTTGGGATACCTCTTTGGGTCTGATTCCAATAAAAACCTTATTTTATTAATGCTCAAATGCTTGTGTTTTACAATGACCTTTTTACATGTTGCTCTAATGCATAAACATATTGCACCATTGGGTTCTTGACAAAAAATCGTGCAAAATGAGTATAAAATTCTCAAAATTCTATTAAGGTACCTCTTGACATGCTTTACAATGTAGCCTCAAAACTTAGGTACAATCGGGCACAAAATACAAGACTAAACTATGAAAAAAAATGCTTTCCATAACCTTGGTCAGTGCGCCCATTAAATAGGGTGCACCCTTAACCTCCAACTGCAACTATTGGATGATTTAATTATTTATTAGTGGGCAGTTGGAATAATCCCTTCCCCCTAGGTAGATTGGTTAAGTTGTTGATATATAGTATATTGGGTCATGGGTTCAATACCCGCTAACCACACTATACAAATATTTTTGTTAAAACCATGTGATAAAGTTAAAACTATATGATATAAATAACGACTTCTGCGTGTGAATATATCCATGGTTCTATGGTAGTTTCAACGGATCAAGGACTATGGGCTGAGGGCTTAGGCCCTCAACCCTTTTTTACTGTTGAATGATCCTTTATACAATATTAAATATAATTTAAAACATATACAATTAAGAACCAAATGTGTGGTGTGCTGGTAGTGACAACTTTGTTAAGACTTTGGAAGGTTATGGAGGTCACGGGTTCGACCCCTGTTGACTCCATAATTTTACGTAACTTTAACCAATATAGGCCAATGGGAGGCTGCCAAATGGTCACCGCTCATTGGCTATCCATTTCCACTTGTCAAAATGTGATTGGTCCAACTAGAATGTACGTTCTGCCAACTCATTGCCCAGTCACTTTATGGTCAGCCCACGTGGAACCTTGGGGTGTGGCCACCTCACCTGTAGGGTCATACCACATGTCACCCATGTAGTGGTGACACATGTCACCCCTTTATCTCTTTGAATTTTAATTTGACTTGTTTGACTTGAACTTTGACCGCTTATAAATTTGCGTCGTTGGAAAGATGACGACGAGCTCTACCCATTGATGCCATTTTTAGGAGAATTTGGGATGGTTAATTTTTGATCATTTCTGAACCATTCTATACCTCTTTGGACATTCTGGAATCTCTTGGACCTTTGTGATCATTCTTGGATCCTCCTGGATCACATGGGCACCCCCCTCGACATTGCCCAATTCTACAAAAATACACCCCCATTCCAAAGACAATGTTGGTGCACAATGGGAAGACCTGGGATTAAACATTAATTCACCAACAAATCCTAAGATACCGACCCTTTCAACATCACCCGAAAATAGGTGAAGTATCACCTGAGGTACCTATGAGGACTGCAGGAACCAAGTTTCCACAATCCACTACATGAAAAAGAACCTCCAGTGGAGGTGATAGCGGAGACTTTTAGTGTTACAAAATTGACAAAAATTGTCAAAAGAACCTTCGCAAAAACATCCATTTTTGGTAGTGGATGTTTTTGCAGAGATTGTAATAGAAATTCATTATAAATTAAAAAAAATGGGCAGCCGGAGGTTGTAGTGGATGTTTTTCTAGTCGGTGCGCTTCATGGTCTATATGCACTGGTGCGTTCCCAAACATAAAGCACTGGTGCCTACATTACACCGAAAACACCGAGCGAGTCCTAATATATTATGGCACCAGTGCATTTATACAAAATAGTGCCCCGGTTCTTTAATAACAACAATGCATCAGTCGAATCTATGATACCAAGAACTGATGTGTTCTCTTACTTAAAGCAGTGATGCTTACATTTGCAAGAAAGCACCACGGTTGTCCAAAAAAGATTGGGGCACCGATTCTCTTATAAGTAATAACGCACCGGTGCCTTAATAAGAATAAGGCACCGAGCGAATCTATGATACCATCATCGGTGTGTTAAAAAACAAACCCCACCGGTGCATGATATTCAGAATGCACCGAGGCATAAGTGTGATATAGAAGCACCAATGCGTTTATTAATTAAACACACTAATAAAGGTTTTTTATTATTATAATTGTTGGTTAAAATAGTATTAAGATTGGTGTTGGTTTCTTGTATATCAACACTAGTGCGATTTTTATTATGGCACCAGTGCGTTGTATCTTGAAACACACCAGTGTTGTTTATCATTAAACACACCGGTTGTCATTTTCTCTTTTTAGAAACATCGACCTGTGACAATGCACAATTATTGTTATTTTTTAATTCCATTGTTCATAAAAAAAATTGACATATATCTTATAATAGTATTCATATAAATTAAATTTTGATTAGTGCATTTGGATATGATGTTTGGATTAATTTTTTATATCATCAGATTTCACATCTCTTCATTATAATATTTAATCAACGACGTAATATTTCACAACAACATTGGACAACACAATAGAATAAAATGAAACATATTTTATTATTTGAATAATAGGCTCTTTGTCATACTAAATTGATCGACACTTATTGATAACTCGTCTTTCAATTGGGACACTATGTCCATTACATTAAACAAAATGTATGATTTTCACAGAAAATTATTTCAAAAAATACAACAACTTGCATTGATATTGTTATCACTGAAATTTCGTCTGCACATGGTTACAAGAACTCAACATCGTCAAACAGTGATGAAGTCATCCATGGACTTGAATTAATACCAAAGCATTCATAAAAGGGTAAAAAACTATACAAAGTAGTGAAAAATTGAAGAGCTCTATGCAGACATTGGGCGTGCGCGCACATGCGCGGAATAAGAATGCAGAAATAGCGCACAGGCGCACGATGCACGACTGTTATCGCAAAAAGCCGCGCACCTGCTAAACGACGCATTTATGAGAGTGGTCGACCTCCCACCCACTTATGGTTCAGCTCCCAAGCCGATTTGACCCTCAAATCCGGACTGGATTCGACTGGATGGCTAGTCAAAGACCTAGAAATGCCCTAAACAACCTCTTTTCACACTACAAAGCAGTTAAACAATAGCTCAAAGGGATGCTATAAAAAGGCCATGGATGCACCTCATTTTTGAAGGAATTCAAAGTAATGTTATGCTGCCTCTATTGTCTTGAGGACTCCATCCTTGTCAAGAGCATATTGGCACCATTTCATTGGACAATCCATCTCACCCATTGAGTGGATTTGTAAAGAGTTCTTTCATCATTTTCCATTTTTCTTTGTTGTAAGAAGAGCTAGCTAGTGGGGGTCCAAGAGCCCTCCCTTGGAGGAAGAAGGGACTCATAGTCCCCTTTCTTCTTGGTGTATTGTTTCACTAATAGATCAGCCTCAACATTGGTGACATGGGTCTTATGTTTCTTTTTGTTTCTATGTCCCTATGCTCATGAATTCTTAATTGTAGTTTTTATTTTCTTTCCCTAACTCTTTTCCTTGCAGCTGTCCTGCTCAGCAGATCCAACTGAGCCTGCAAACACCTCTATTTTTCTCACTAAGGTGGCGGAAGAGGTGCAACAGATTGGCGACTCCGCTGGGGAAAGGTATCAATTTCCTACCCCATTTGGGTTTTTCTTGCTCTTCTTTTAGTTTATTTAACTTGTAGGTGCACTAACTGGCCTAAGCCGACCTGCCACTCAGACAATTCCAAGTTGAATTGAGAGAAATCCATTCGGATTTTTCATTCTCGGTCGTGTGTCATATATGCGTGGGTATTTAGGCCCACAGACACACATCGTGCGCACATGCGCCTGGTTCACAGTTCTGTTCTGTGCACGTGTGCCTGTTGACTTGTCTCTGTTCGCGCGCATGCGCTTTGTGTGCCTCTGTCTCCACTGAGACCCACTCATTTGTGCAAAAATTCACATTGTAAAGTTGTTGAGATGTGGGGAAGGCCATTTTCCTTCTTAAAAATGATTTCAAGCATGTTTTAAAGCTGCACCACACTTAGTCCCCTCATCATATAAAGGGGTTAGTCAAAAACACATAAGCACTTAGGAGGATAAAATCAATTTTCCTTCTTTTCTTTTTGCCACATGGATGGCTTGTTTTGACTCACAAGATAAGTTGGAAATCATTTTTAATCACATTTAACTTACATTGGGACTAGAAGTTGAATAAAAATCGCTTAGTATGCTCTTCTCTCATGCCTCCAAGCGATCTTGAGAATCAGAAAAAGATTGTGAAAACGATTTCATCCCCCTTAAGAACATTAAAAACTTTAGGAGAGGAAGACAACCCTTCTTGGGACTCCTCTTAGTTTACTTTTTCAAACACATCTTAATATTGTAACGGGCCCATACGTGCCCACATGCTACAAAGATAGGATAGTGTTTGAATTTTTTCTTTCTTAGATCAAATCACTAGGGAAGTTTAAAGGTTTTGTAATGGGCCCATACATTCCCACATGATCAATATAGGATAGATTCAAAGATTTTCTTAGATTACATCACAATAGGGAGTTAAAAGGATAGTAACAGACCCACATGTCCACATGCTAGCTTCCTAGGGACTTTTGAATTACGCAAGGTTGTACCAAAGGCACTTAGTTAATTAGGTAATCAAACACTTGTAAGGACCAAGCAAAGTCCACATGCAGCAAGGTGACATATAAATTCACTAAAAATTGGCACACTTTCACTCACACACAAAAGTCACTTACCACTCACATATCTTCTTCTTGAAATGTGGAGGTCAAAGTAAGTTTCCTCCAAAGGGATTTCGAAAACACCCCACCCTTTTCTTGACGAAACTATCCACTCCCATTTTTAAATCAACGAGGTTGGTTTGCACCCCCAACCTCCCAAAACAACTACATCTATAATCTTTCTAAAAAACTCACTAAGTTTTTCTCCACAGGAGGTGCCAAAAGAAATTTTTTAGTCTAGGTAGGATTTCGGGGATAGGCATCCAAATAACTCCCCGTTATCTGGTTCTCACATTGTCAAAACCATAGAAGTTGTCAAATAGGGAACTAAAAATCCTCCAAGTCAAGTGTTCCAAATACCATAAGGTAGGGAGATACCCGTGAAGGGTTGAAGGCCGAGGTCTGGTTGTTCTGTGCGTCCCCCCTTGAGTCACCCACCTCTTGGACGGGATCCATCCCGTGACCCATTTCTTAGGCTGAAAATCTAAATGCCACACTTTGACCGAGGTACCTAGTGACCAACTTTAGGACATCTACCCAGATGGAAATTGTGGGCTGCAATTGCACCTTGATTGGATTTTGTGTGGCTATTGGGAAATATCACAAGCTCTTTTGGGATATGCCCCCTTTACCCCTCATTATAACCAATTTTTTCATCCTTCACTAGTTTCTCTTCTAGTGACTTCAGACCCCACTATTGAGTACTATTGGAAGGTCCAGTGCTATTTGAGAGGAAGGACGTTACGTCTTCTAGGACACGAGCATTTGCTTTCTTTTGATTCCCCATGCGGACAGAACCCACTTACCCACATATATGCTTCTTTTTCAAAACATTTTATGTATGATGCACATCTGATTACAGTTTGATTTGAATATATATATTGTGTAATACTCACCGCAAAGACTCTTGTTTCTATATTACTCTCACCACTCTTTGCACACATTCACACAGCTAGTTGGACATCAAAGGGGAACCACAGAACCCCCGTCGTTCACGACGCTTGCTAAACCTCCCTCCTATCCTAGGGGGAGTGTCTGGTCTTGCCCACTCATCGACACCTCCTTCACACACTCCTGTGAGTGCTACTATTTTAGGATCAGATCTGCTTGGTTTTACATTACTTGGGTCCACTTCCCAAGGTCATCCATTCACTTTCTCTCATTTACATGGAAGCGGGGGACCCACTTCCTCTCAAGGAGGAAGAACCAACCCACCTAGCCCCCTCAAGGGTCAGGTTCACAACACACTCACACCATGGACGGAGCTAATCCTCCCCCCCCCACTACAGATGCCATATTTGGCCTCTCTCAACATATCGAATCTCAACAAACTCACCAATGATCCTATATTGCATGATCCCACATGGCCTGTAATGCCCACCAAACTACCTTCGGACATACCAAAGTTCGAAGGAAAGGAAAGAAATGACCCTGCCAACCACGTCATGACCTTTCACCTATGGTGCTCCTCCAATAGCATTATGGATGATTCCATCAGACTGTGATTATTTCAATGCACACTCACTGGCCCATCGGCCAAATGGTATGTCGAAGAAAAATCAGGGTCCCACGTAACTTTTGAGCCATTGGCCAAAGCATTCTTGACCTTCTTCCAATTACCCATCTGCCATGACAATGGTCTAGAACTACTTTCTAATTTCAAACAAACCTCAACCACACATATCATTGACCACATTCACGAGTGGCGTAGGCGACGTAGTTTTTGCAAAGCAGAAACCACCAAGCAACAATGTATTGACTGGTTTCTTAGATCACTTGTCTCTCTCCTCGGTAAGGATGTAGCTTCCACCTTCCCTCAATCTGAAGAAGAAGCCATCAGTAAGGCCAAACAATATGACTTCATATATGCACAGTCAAGGTACTTATACACTGTACTTCCTGATCTTCCAAAACCTGTACCATTTGGCCAATACAAACCTGGGATGTCTCACTCAGCAGACGAACTAATTGGTACCACCACTCACCATGGTCCACAACCCTAACCACCACCGATGTATGGAACACCTCAATACCCACTGGCATATGGGGGAACTTCTTATTACCCACCACCCCCTTATCAACAACCATACCCTGTTGCTATACCTCCACCCATCAGTGGACCACCGCCGGCACCCCCCATACATCCACCTATTCAAACAAACTCTGGTACCCCCTCTACCTTAGCTTATAGTACTAGTGAAAGCACTACACATTCCTATGTACCTTATGGATCGTTACCACCACAAAATCCATACTTCCCATTTCCTGGTCCTCAACAACCCATGGCTCCCCCACATCCTCATGTGGAGGTGAATTTTGTTCAACCATCTGCCATTCAACAATACCAAAATTTTGAACAGTTGAATATGGCCAATCCAACCCATCCGTCGAACAATGCTAAGAAGAAAGGACGGAACAGAAGTAACAACAACCCAGGTCAAGGCGGGAATCAACCCCCACAACACCAATCCACTGGGGGCAACCAAAACCAAGGGAACCAAAACCCCCAAGGGGGCAATAATAATAAACACCAAGGGAGAAATAACAATAATGTTAAAACCATGTTCCCTTGTTCCCTTTGTGGTGAGTTCGGCCATTACACTCATCATTGCCCCAAAATTACTGATTTCAAATGGTTGAAAGACTCTGGTAGTCTTCCCCATTCTCCAGCACCGCCTGCCCCACAACAGGCACCCCAACAATACGTGAAACAACCCCCTCCTGCCATGCTGCAAAATCCTATTCCACATCAAGGTGTGATAAACACCCAATAGGACACACAACATCCTCCACCTCAGGTGGGACAATACCTCAACCACAACAATCCAGCAGATCGCACAATTCTCCTCACCAGTGAGGAAGAAATCCTTCTGCAAATATGTAATCGTCAGTATCATGCACCCGCTGAGTCTCCTCCCATCCCTCCAGAGACAAACCCTACACCGATGGGACCCCCGTTGGTGATCCCTCTCCCTACCACCGAGCCACCTCTTTGCATCCCTCACATCCCATTGCGCAGGAATGTCCACAACCCATAGGCTAGGGCAAATCATAACTATAGTTTGGTAGATGACTTAGCACAATCCCCGGCTGCCATGTCAGTTTTGGACATCCTCCAGACTTGTCCTACTCAGCGAAAATCCTTACTTTCCACCTTGGGGGCAGTCGACCCCATCGATACCCGACTCATTACCTTTGATCTTGACAGTGGAGAACCTCGTCTTCCCGCCTTGATCGCTTTTCAAATACCAGTAAAAATACAAAACATCACAGTTCATCGGTGTATCATCGATGAAGGTGCATCTACATGCATTATGTCCAAAATGGTATGGCAGAAACTTGGTTCCCCTGAACTCATACCCTCTACCATCACATTGCACGCTTATGATGGACGAGCATCGTCTCCTGAAGGGCTCTTCCAAAATGTCCCCGTCGAACTCAAGGGCAAGAATATCCTCATCAACATCGAAGTTATCAACGCCCCACTTGATTATAATATCCTGTTCGGTCGTAGCTACATGTACGCTATGAAGGCAATGGCATCTTCGATCTTTCGGACAATGATGTTCCCCCACAATGGGAAGATCGTTACTATTGACCAAGTCTCACATTATGAGCCTAATCCATCTACCAACATCGATAACATTCTTCCTCTCATCCACACAAGCCATGACGCATATCCACTCGTCGAGATGGGTCCTGGGATTTTTAAAGATCCATCCTTGTTAGGAACGTACCATGGAGCACCACCACTCCTTCATCCTTCCAATCAAGTATGCGTCGTATCATCTAACAGAACTCACACAAAGGATACCCTTCCTCCTACCGAGGCTTCTATCATATCTAACGTCCCACTCATCACAGAAACCCCCCCTCCAGAACCTCCTGGACACTCGTCGACCCCACCAGTCCACGATTCCACCTCTCCCCAAGGACATATCCCAGTTTGGGAGACAGTTCCCCAAGCCATCACTCAAATTCCCTTCTTTTACCCTCCACCAGGTATCGAATATTTTTAGGTAGCTGCAACACTCACACTACCTAATATGGTGTTAGCAATCCTAGTTTGGTATTTACACCCACCAGAGATGGTCCCTCGACCATCCCTCCCCCCAGAAAGAAGGAATCCCCATGATGATTCCCATTCTTACTCCAACCACACCCCCACTCACAAACCCCCCGGCCACAGCTGGGGGTAGGAGAAAGAAGAAAGAGCCCACAACTCCACTTCCTCCATGCATCCCACCACCTTGTGCACTATGTGAGAAAGAGGGACACCAAACCAACAATTTCCCATCTCTACCAGAGTTACAGAATTTGATTCCACTCAATCACACTCCCCCAACACTAGCCACTATAGCTAGTCCTGCCACTACCACCCCCCCTTTCAGTAATAAAGGGTTGCAGACCAAATTCTCTTGTGCTATATGTTCCAAATATGGCCATTATACTCACCATTTCCCAACACTGCCATGCTTTCGGAAGACATTAGCCGCAGTACGCCAGAACATCCAAAGTAACCCCAGTCCTGCTACGTCCTCCTCAAAAATAATTGACATCTGTTATGTCACCACTTCAGTCAATGAACGTATGAGACTCCCTTTCTCTCTCTGTGACTCATTAGCCCATTTTACATACCAATGTCCTATGATCCTTGAATACAGGCAACACCAATTGACCCTGCTTCAACGGCCCGCAGAGGCGATAATTGATATTACCTCGTCACTAGCAGACCTTCATGTCATTTCTTCCGAACCTGAGGCCCTTCCAACGCCTCCATGGTTCTTAGATGACTTATCTGAGGATTCACCCCCCAACCCCCCCAACTCTCCCGCTCATTCCCCTATGGACATTTTACACCCCACTACCATGGGTACCCCTCAATACTTTAATATATGGTTTATGTCGAGTGAACCCTCACCATCTCCTAACATTGTTCTCCCTGCTTCTTCACTAGGGGGCACCCACACGACTACTATCACCGACATCACTCCTCATGACCCCTTGTATTCCCGTCACTTCCAGAGTGATAAGGAAATAATCGAAGAGTTAAACCACCCAGACCTCCCCTGGGATGCACTACACCATCACGCACTCTTCTCTCCACAGGAAGCCTCCATGCCTCCTAACCAAAACCCCATTTACGCGGTCGAAACCAAGGATTTTATCCCATCAGGGCCTATCAACTGGTTCAAAAACCCCATTCCTGCCCTTGATGCTTTTGAAGAAGGCAACATGGCCAAAATTTACCCAACCATTAAAATCGACATTTCCATTAAAAAAGGCATCGTCGAAGAAATCACCATTGGAGCTGCTTACACTCCTCAGGAAATCACCGCATATAAAGCCCTCTTCCAAGAATATAGGGATATTTTTGCCTGGTCATACACGAAAATGCCTGGCCTCGATCCCTCTATCGTCGAACATCGCATCGACACCTAGCCTGACATTACACCAGTTCACCAAAAACAACGACTGCTACACCCATCCAAAGCCGCGACCATCAAAGGCGAAATTGACAAATTACATGCTGCTGGGTTCATTTACCCCATCGCCTATACCTCATGGGTTTCCAACCCTGTACCCGTTAACAAAACACAGGGCACTATCCGTGTTTGCACCGATTTTCATGATCTCAATCACGCGTGTTCCAAAGACAAATTTCCAATGCCTTTCATCGATCAAATTATCGACGACTGCATCGACCATGAGGCTCTATCCTTTATGGATGGATTCTCTGGTTATAATCAAATTCAAATTCACCCCACCGATTAGTATAAAACCGCATTCACTACCCCGTGGGGTACTTTTGCATATCGTGTCATGCCTTTCGGCTTAAATAACTCCGACGCAACTTTCCAGCAGGCTATGACATACATCTTTCACGATCTGACTCATATCATCCTCGCCTACTTGGACGACCTCACAACTCGATCCAAGAAACACACCCAACATCTTGATGATTTATGAATCATCTTTCAATGGTGTTGTCAGTACAACATTCGCTTGAATCCTCTCAAGTGCATGTTCTGTGTCACCGCAGGGTGCCTCCTCGGCTTTATCATTTCTCAAAGAGGTATTACCGTAGACCCCCTCAAAGTCCAAGCTATCACTGAAATTCCACCTCCCCAGAATTTACGTCAACTTCAAAGCCTACAGGGCAAAGCTAACTTTCTTAGATGCTTTGTCCCAGATTACGCCATACGTGCCCATGGTTTCCTTCGCTTACTACGTCATGACATCCCATTTCACTGGGACGACCATGCCCAATAGTCATTTGATGATCTTAAAACCGCCCTCTCGAACACACCTTTAATTAGTGCACTTGACTACA
Organism: Picea engelmannii; assembly: GCA_009831015.1. Taxonomy (NCBI): domain Eukaryota; kingdom Viridiplantae; phylum Streptophyta; class Pinopsida; order Pinales; family Pinaceae; genus Picea; species Picea engelmannii. The sequence continues at coordinate 181,549 of ML793565.1, forward strand.
ATCGTGACTATATCCTCTACGTATCAGCATCAGCTATATTAGTAGCCGACGTCCTCATCCAGCTAGGTGATGACAATCGTGAACATGTCATTTATTACATTAGTAAAAACCTCTCAGGGCCACCCTTGAAGTATAAACACGAAGAGAAACTTGCTCTAGCAGTCATCCTCGCCGTCCAGAAATTGTGCCACTACATTCTTCTTTGAACAACAAAGGTCGTCGCAGATTCCAACCCTATGCAGTACTTTCTCAGTCATCGGCAAGTTAACGAAAAATTTGCTCGATGGATCGTTATCCTTCAGGAGTATGACCTTGAGTTCTCAACACCTAAGAGTAATAAGGCCCTCGTTCTCACTGAACTTGTCATGACCCTCCCCTCTGACACCACCAGTACCCCCCTCAACACCGACTTTCCTGACGAACATCTCTTTTACATCACTTCGGATGATCCTTGGTACGACGACCTCCTCGTCTACCTATGAACTCAAAAGTTCGGTAACCACCTTTCACACGATGATTGTCTTCGTATTTGACATCAGCCCCCCCGCTACCTCCTCATCAGAGACATCTATACCGGTGGGGAGTTGACACCATTCTTCGTCGATGCCTGACTATTGCCGAGGCCGATAGAGTCTTAAACAACTTCCATAGCAGTGCATGTGGGGGCCATCTTTCAGGCATATCCACTGCTCAAAATATTATCTGAGCCGGTTACTTTTGGCCTACCTTGTTTCATGATTGCATCCATGCCGTGAAATGATGTGAGCAATGTCATCTCTACGCCAATAAATCCCGAGCTCCCCCCGCTCTTCTTCATCTCGTTATCACTGCCAACCCTTTTTGTAAATGGGGCATCGACTTCATGACTTTTAATCCCCCCTCCAACAATGGTCACAAATACATTGTTGTCGTCGTTGATTACTTCACCAAATGGGCAGAGGCTATGCCCACCTTCAACAACACCGCTGACACCACAACGCATTTTTTCTTTAACCACGTCATATCCCGCTTTGGAGTACCCCTCCAACTCGTCTCCGATCATGGGAAACACTTCGAGAATGAGATCTTCATCAAACTCTCATCTCGGTTAGGATTCTCTCACGAGTTTTCCTCACCATATTACCCTCAGTCTAACAAACAGGTCGAAGTAGTTAACAAAGTCCTCAAGACCATGTTACAACGCATGGTTAATAAACATAAAACCAATTGGCATCATATGTTATTTTCTACGCTATGGGCTTACCGAATAGCTGTGAAAACAACTACTGGTTTCACACCATTTTATTTAGTCCATGGGGTTGAGGCCACTCTTCCCATCGAGTGCAAAATTCCCACCTTACGCACCACAATTGAGCTATTACCTGACACTGCTCCAATGGAGCAACGCTTGCTGAACTTGGAGTCTCTGGATGAAGATCATCGATCTTCATTACAGAACAACAAGGCAGCTAAAAAACGATCCAAGGCTACCTTTGATCGCCATGTCAACCTTCGCTCATTTCGCGAAGGTGACCTTGTCCTGGCTTACGATATCGCTCATGATACCTTTGGCCATGGAAAATTCGAGTCACTCTGGCATGGCCCATACATTATCCAACATTGCCTCACCAAAGGCGCATACATCTTAGCCTCCCCTGAAGGTCTCTCTCTCAAAGAACCCGTCAACGGGTTGTATCTCAAGAAATTTTATGCTTAAACATAGTCATTCTACTTTAGGTTATTTCTTTTATAACATTTTTAATCTTTTTTTTCCCTCCCTCACATCTAAACTATCCTTTGTGCTATTGACAGATGCTTCCTCCACCAGCCTACCACATCGGTTACGCCGATGGCGCCATCCATTGGACACAAAATCTTGCTTCGGCTGCTTGGGCTCTCTACACCCCCTCACATGAAATGCTCCATTCAAGTGGCATATGTTTGGGTTCAACAACCAACAACCAAGCCGAATACACCATCGTCATTGGCCTCCTGGCCGATGCCCAGCATCATCATATTCGTCACCTTCGCGTCTTCCTCGACTCTCAACTAGTTGTACTCCAGCTCAACAATGTGTACCGCGCCTGTGATCCTTGCCTCTTTCGCAAATACCTACAGGTTATATTTTTATCTCGACATTTTGATTCCATTACATTTTCACATATTCCAAGACAATTGAATCAAATTACGGATAACCTAGCTAATATTGTGTTAGACTGACATATATCACATCAAGCTACCTCTACACATACATAAACATATAACACAAACTGTCATCATATATATATATTAGACATCATCAAAACACATGTAAACACCACATAGATCTCAAAAATGTATACTCATGTATATATCAAAAGGTCCACAGTGCCATCCAATTGTTTACATACAAAAATACAACTATCTGCAGGCCAATGAAGCACCTTGGTACAAAATGGGCTCACTAGCCTATATACAAAAAATATATATACATCAATACATAAGAGCACCACTCACGATGCCTCTAGAGCACCACCTCCTGCTCCTCCCTCAGGCGGTGGCGGCCCACCACCACCTGCCCCAGGCGGTGGTGGCCCACCCCGAACCGACCCCTCCTGCCCCGACGGTAGTTGTCTGGTCGTCATCGCAGTAGCCGTAGCTGCTAGTCATACTATGGCCCGCCATGGTGGCGGCACCCCCACACACTGCTCCAGGAAAGCCTCATCCTAGATGCGAGACCATATGCCCTCAGGCACATCCTGTAACACCGCCTCCAAATGATGGCGTATGTCCTCAAAATCCACTCCAGCAGTCGCCAGAGGAGCGTGTGATGGCCCAGCACCAGGGTCATCAAACCAGGGTCTCCTTGCTGCCCTCCCCAGCTCAGCAGGTCGTGCCACGACGTCCTCACGTCGACGCCTCTCTCCCCGTGGCAGTCTCTCCGGCTCCTAACGAGCCGCGGCTCTCTGCAACTCGACCTCGTGCCCGCGTGATGCCACATCTGCACATGCAAACAAACAACATATAGTATCAACATCTATATAATATACATAAGGCATGCTATCTCAAAAAACACAAAAACATACATATCAACATCATCAATCAACATACCTTGGTGGTCAAAAACCTCCCCTGGAGGTAGCACCATGTCCAGATCATCCTGAAAGTCAACCCCGACATAGGGGTATCGTAGTGTCACCTTTGGCATCTGCCACCATACCTGTGCCACCTTTGCAGTGAATAAGTGGCCACCCTCGCCACCACCATGGCGAAGCAACACGGTCGACCACTACCTCAGCCACGGCTCTCGTGCCCTAGGCGCACCCAATAGAATCCTAGGTTGCAACATCGACACCCTCTCCAGAAACGAGGCCACCAGGATGGACCCGAAGGCAAACTCCCCTGTATCCGTGGACCGACAGTGGTCCAACTGCCCCACCATCCTTGAGTGGAGCGTAAGCCCCTAGGTGAAATGCTCGCTGAACAACACTCTCTCCATCACCCTCAGCTGACCACCGTTGATCCGCTGCGTCGCCAATGAACCATACACTCTCACAATCATTGCTGCTATGCAGCGATGTGCTAGGGAATCCATCACCCAGATGCTCACCACTAAGCCAGACATATAGTTCAGCCCTGAACAATATCTTCAGCCCATTGTCACGAGTGATGTATCCCTAGGAAGCATCGGCTCCGCCGGTAAGGGCGTTCCCCGAAATGGGAGCCCAGTCAAAAATTACACATCCTCCACCGTAGTGAAGGGAATCTACTCTCCCCGCACTATAAAGCAGTGCAGGTCTGGACTCCACATCCGGATAAGAAACTGCAGGAGATACTCCTGCACCTGAATCAAGGGGCACTCAAAGAACTTCAGCAGCCCACAGGCCGCCAAAGTTGCACGTACGCCTGGCTCCTCAATAGCCACGACGTTTCATAGCTGGGACCAATCTTTCTCTCGCCAACCCATCGACATCGTGCACACAACTCACCTACACAACACAAAACCGTCCTGAGTTAGCCACATGGACAATCAAAAACCTCAAAAAGACATGTTTTATATCCATCAACCTTGCCTCCACGACGCGATTTTTTTACCCACAGGCGCGCACACATGCACGCCTGTAGACCCCACAGGTGCGCACATATGCACACCTGTTCACTACACAGGCATGCTCTCAGGCGTGCCTGTTCACTCTACAGGCGTGCACATGTGCGTGCCTGTTCAATCGACAGGCGCGCCCATGTGCATGCTTGTTCAACAGACAGGCGTGCCTATCGTGCGCGCCCTTAATTTCCTAAACCACGCTCCCATGCATGTCTATCCAGTGGATAGGCACGCACGTGTACACGCCTATTACCAGATCACCCGCTCATGTGGGGCCCATACCCCCTAAACACCTCTGTACGGTCCTCCGTACAACCCCTGCCCAAAAAATGAAATCCTAATTCTATGCAGGATGATCAGACCACTAACCTGATACTCACGGGTCCTCAATCAGATGCCTCATCCTCCTCGAATCTCACAATCTCCTCTGAATGCTTCTCGTCCAATCACTATAGCAGCAAGTACAAATGAGGTGGCAATGTGGGCCCTACAGCTATATATAGGCCTTTTTTCCCAACTTCCACTCACCATTCCGGGAGCCCACAGTGTCCATTTCTTGATCCATCTTCAGCCACGGGATCATCATCCTGTCATTTACATCACAATAGTCCCTGGGCCTCTTTTCATCCTGAGTCCCTGGGGCACCATTTTTTTCATACCCTGATCAGGTATGCATGCGCATATTCACGCTTATCAAATACATGCTCATATCTTCGATTCTCTTCAGATATTGTTCACGTTGGGTATTTGGTTTTCATGTGTGCAGGTACTTGATCATCATACATCGGCACAACCCCTCCAGGTATATACTCAACACTGGCATGTAGTATTTCCCTTTGTATCGCACTTACATTTCTAGTCACACCCTATGACATTTGCCTCTAGGATCCCCATTTCTAGCTCTGCAGCACCCACACCTCCATTTGCATCTTCGGTACTGTCACCTGGTAGCATTCTTACCCACATGAGGTGTCCCATTCATAACACCTTTTGGCACTTCTGACACTCATGTTGTTTTTCAAACCCCTTTAGGGATGGGATTCCCGATAGTCTTACATCATGTCATGAATCAACCACATACTCCTCCTCATTTTTCTAGCTTTCCCAATGGACTCCTAGATTATCTCTCCATAGTTCTATGGTCAGGCTGCACCTCCGCAGTAGCATGAACCCTCAATTTCATCCACAATCTGTCTACCCATCTGCAACTCTCCCTTCATTTCACCTACCTCATACAGAAACTCACCCATGGGGCCCCCACCCTTCATTAGTTCTCCAAGCAAATTATGCCCTACATGGGCCCACCATATCACACTGGGGCACCCGTTTCTGTATTTTTACACTTCCCCCCAATTATTTGTTATTTATTGTACAAACGCCTTTATTTTTAGTCGTTACATTACCTTTTTTGTCGTCACCTTTGGCGACCTACTTCCCTTTTTGGCCAATAGAAACCCATGTCACCCTTGGTTGGAGCACTACTTATTGTTCACCCTTACTGGCATCGTCCATATCTTCAGAGCATCCCACATGCCACTTATCTCTACCCTCTGAATTTGTCCACCTTGTCCCGCCTCTAGCACAACTTATCCCAGGTCTTGTCGTCCCCCTGACACTCGATCTCGTTGAATGATTGCGGCCACTTTTGATCTCACGCATACTCCAACCAAGGGCAGTCTTGAGTCTTCCCACATCTTGACTTCGTCCATGTACCTCCTCCACTTCCTCACCTCACCTAGTAGATTTCATGAAGCCATTTGCTTTTGGGAGTCACGTCCCCCTTTTTTGTCGACATCAACACAATTTTCCAGAAGGGCGACAATATCTTGATTCTCATTATCCACTCAATGAGAGATCTTGAATGACATAGGGTGAAACACCATTTCTCCCTGCTGTCGTTGACCCCCATAATATTCGACGCCAACACTTTCTCATGTTACGGTGGGTCTTACTTTGCGACTATTGCAGTTAGTTCTTTCATTTGCCGAAGACCTCTGAACTTGGCTGGGCTATCAATGCCCACATAATCGGTGATACTTATTACCGCGATCATTGCCTACTATTCAGAGTATGTTCATCTGCAGAATTGTCTTCTGCCTTTATCACGACCGCCCCCAAGGGCGCTGCAGTTTTCTACACCAACACTTTAGTCATCTTTTTTTGGATTTACATGACACGAGCATGGGGCATGCCCGCCTCGCTTGTACACAATTTTCTATTTTACACACCTCATGGAAGGTCGGGTCCTATCGGTTCCTTTTTCCCTCCAATGGATCGCTCTAGACGATCCCACTATTTCTCTCTCTTACAACAACATTCTGAGTAGAAGAAACATTGATGGATTTCGGCTATATGTATGCTCCTAACCTCATCCATCAGGGGGCATCTGTTATCACTGAAATTTCGTCCGCACATGGTTACAAGAACTCAACATCGTCAAACAGTGATGAAGTCATCCATGGACCTGAATTAATACCAAAGCATTCATAAAAGGGTCAAAAACTATACAAAGTAGTGAAAATTTGAAGAGCGCTATGTAGACATTGGGCGCGCACGCACATGCGCGGAACAAGAATGCAGAAATAGCGCACAGGCGCATGATGCGTGACTGTTATCGTAAAAAGCCGTGCACCTGCTAAACGACGCATTTATGAGAGTGGTCGGCCTCCCACCCACTTATGGTTCAGCTCCCAAGTCGATTTGACCCTCAAATATGGACTGGATTCGACTGGATGGCTGGTCAAAGACCTAGAAATGCCCTAAACAACCTCTTTTCACACTACAAAGCAGTTAAACAATAGCTCAAAGGGATGCTATAAAAAGGCCATGGATGCACCTCATTTTTGAAGGAATTCAAAGTAATGTTATGCTGCCTCTATTGTCTTGAGGACTCCATCCTTGTCAAGAGCATATTGGCACCATTNNATTGGACAATCCATCTCACCCATTGAGTGGATTTGTAAAGAGTTCTTTCATCATTTTCCATTTTTCTTTGTTGTAAGAAGAGCTAGCTAGTGGGGGTCCAAGAGCCCTCCCTTGGAGGAAGAAGGGACTCATAGTCCCCTTTCTTCTTGGTGTATTGTTTCATTAATAGATCAGCCTCAACATTGGTGACAAGGGTCTTATGGTTCTTTTTATTTCTATGTCCCTATGCTCATGAATTTAGTTGTTATTGTATTTCCTAGTTTAATTCTTAATTGTAGTTTTTATTTTCTTTCCCTGACTCTTTTCCTTGCAGCTGTCCTGCTCAGCAGACCCAACTGAGCTTGAAAGCACCTCTATTTTGCTCACTAAGGTGGCGGAAGAGGCGCAACAAATATCTAAATATATTGATCATCATTCTTCACTGGAACTGTTGTCAATGCTCGAGATACTTCCATGACTTGGTTTATTTGGTCGAACGTTTTGTTAATTGTATCGATTGTTTTCCTCTTCTTCAAATGATTCCATCTACAAAAATAAAAATAAAGTGTATCTACATTGGTGAGAATAATGAAAATTGAAATAAATAATATACATGAATGTAAATTGAAAAACAACATACCGTAGCAAGAATTGAGTCCTGAATGATACACATTTTTTCAAAACCAAATCTCATGCCTTTTGTCAACAACTCTTATGTTGACACATTTCCATACTTTGTTTCCTGCAAGTTTTGTACCCCATAATAAATCATAGATTTAATATAAAATATTTTTTTGTTCCATTAATTATAAAATGAGAGAAGTAAAACAACATAAGATACTTACAAATTCCATAATCAATTTTTGATATGCTAACATATACTCACAACCCTTACTTAACCCAATGTCAATCAATTCTTGCGATGTATCTTCTATGTTAGCACTTGTTTGAAGACATTCAATGATGGCTGTTGTAAAACAAATAAAATATACAAAAATGAAATCTTAAGTTAATGTTATAAGGAAATAAAAATTACTCACAAACTTTGCTATCAACCATTTTCTTCTTTGTTGTCTTGTTTTATGTGCTAAATCGGTTCCGTTTTGTTTTCTTTTCTGCAAGAAAATACTTGAAAATTAATATTTAATGCTAAATTATTTATTTATATGTACCTAATAGAAAATTTCAATGATTTCACACATTTGAAGCACATTGTTGTTGAGATTGCTCCTCCTGTGATGCAATTATGTCCATTTCTTTTACCATCCCCTTGTACACTTTTTTCTACATTCCTATTGGCATATTTTGGATATCAGCTCGTTGATCCTTTGGGATTTTCATAATCTTCCTGAAAAAAGTAACATGAAAATAAACTATTTTTATATTGATCATATATGAAAACTAAATATAACAAAATTGATATTAATAAAGGAATCATTTGTAGTAATATATACATATTCTAGAAAAGCATTTTTAGGAATATTACTTTTTGAATAATTTTTTTTTGTTGTTGTATGTTTTTGCTATTACAAGTTTGACATGTCTCATTGACCATTGCTCTGGAAACACTTCCTGTAGTTTAGATATAACCTAGTTCTTGGAATCATTGGATTGATTTCTGTATTGTAAGTGGAAAGTGCGTCCATACGTTCGTTCCACTAAATCCCTCATAGTTTTGTAAAAGATTTCCCCCCTTTCATTAACCTCCAACACCACTCCAGATGAGCTAAGGACCAATTCGTTATCATTTACATCTTCTATAATTTTTATTTTCTTAGGACGACATTCCATTCCTTCGTTGTTGTTCCTTGTAGAACATTAAACATATGTGAATTAATAGATTGTTTGAAACATGTTATCTAATATTGTTAAGTACATTATTAATGAAAATTCAAAAAAGAACTCATATTAAATATTTTTTTTTTCATTCACCTGATTCTTCCTTTTGCAATTTTTCCATCAAGCTTTTACACTCTTCTGCACTTAGATCACAAAGAATCTTATAAAGCTTCATCATTTTATGGCTCTGTAGGACACAAATTAACCAATACATATTAGTTAAACTTACATATAGTTCAAACATATTAATTTTGTATAGAATTTACAAAGAACTTGTCTTTTTAACATATCAATTTTGTATAGAACTTACAAAGAACTTTCCTTTTTTGTCTTTTTGGATGTGTTATCTTTGTGTCGATTGTAATTTTTGTTACTTGAACTATTCTCACACATTTTTTTATTATCAATATATATAATGTACTATTCAATACATAAGCTATTAAATATATTTTTAAAATAAATCACATAATTTTCTGCAAAAAAACGTTTATGGTGTGCTTTCATAATATAAAAGCACTGGTGCGTTCCATATAAGAAACACATCGACAAAAAAAATAGTTTTTTAAAAAAACTATAAATTACAACGGTGCGATATGTATCGTTATCAACACCACTCCAATAGAAAAAAAAATGAAAAAAAAATACCATAAATAAATAAAATTACTCATCGATGAACATATTTTTTTAATTATGTTGCAGCATTACTGATGTGTTTTATCCGAAAGCGCACCGGTGCATTAGATTCAATCAGGTGCACCGATTACCCTAAACCGTTTAAAAAAAAACTTGTCAGGGCCGAAAGGGTTTGTATCTGATGCATCACATGTCAAACACCTTTTATATGGAAACATAAACCCATTAAATCTAAAATGCCTAAAATGAAAAGCTGTGATTATGAAGTGACAGAGGGAGTTAAACCCTAAGGTGAAATTTTGCAGTCACATATGCAAAAAGAAGCAAGGGTTTAAGGTAAGTATGATTTTTTTTTTTTTTTTTTGAATTTTAATTAAATCTAAATAGAGATACAAATTGTAAAAGAATTTATTATTAAAATCAGCTGTAAAATTTAAATTTTTTTAAATGGAGGGTTTTGAGTGACTCACAAAACCTTTCAAATTCTGATTTTCTGAATAATTTTGTTGCTCCAAAAGGGTTTTGAATGAATCATCAGACCCTTCAAATTTTGATCTTTTGAATAAGTCTCATGTTCCAAAGTATTGATTTGCTACTCCACAATGCTCCCCTGTATGTCTCTCTTTCAAATATCTCCCCTGTAAATTTTGGAAAAATAATAAAATATTGAATAGCTTAGTACCCAAGAAATATTTTATGAAAAGGGTTTTAAATGAATCACCATAACCTTCAAATTCCGATCTTCTGAATAATCTTGTTGTTCCAAAGTATTTTGTTGCTCCACAATGCTCTCTGGTATGGCTCTCTTGCAAGTCTCTTCACTATAAATTTTGGTAAAATAATTAAATGGTGAATAAATTTTTACTATTTAAATGACTTTATGAAATTAAATTTTAAATTCCCACTCATTTTTCAATTGTAAAAAAACAGTCACACTTTTTTTTTAAAAGTTTTTCAAAACCTCGGTGCATCTATTAATATAACACACCGATGCGTTTCTGTATCAAATGCATTAGTGCGTTTTTGTATCAAATGCACCAGTGCGCTGGAATGTTTTTGAGCATCGATATCAAATAATTCTTTTTTATTTATTTATGAACCGGTGTGAGTCGTAAATAAGCGCTCCGATGCTTTATATTGTTATATACACACCGATGTGTGTTGTTTAAATAAGCACATAGTTATTCTTTCAAAGTTATCTGAATTTTTATTTCCAAACAAAATAGATTTATCTTAAATTATCTTTTAGGATGCATTCACATGACTTGCAGTACTCCTTAGTATACATTTTCCGCTTGAAGTCGCCTTATTCTTAAAACATTATTGTTGATTTTGCTCAAATGTAGGGATAAAAACTTATAATATCAAATGGCCAATTCTTCAAATTCTATCCCATTCCATATTGCTCAAAGTCCATCGCAAAGTTCTCCCTTTCCTTCTCCAATGAGTTCACATTTTATTTATATTTCAATTATCTAGCTGATTTTTTTTAATTTTTTAATCTAAATAAAAATGTATCCAAATTTGCAGGATCCTGATTCAGAATCGACTTCAGATGCAGATAATATTCCACCAATTAAAAAACATCGGAAGATCGTATTAGGATAAACATACCACAAGCAATTGGTAGATAAAAATGGAAAACCACTTTACACTGTCAATAGTAACATGCCATCTTCCAGCCGTAATCCTGGGTTAGCGGCGATAATAATTAATGTTGGGTATAATGTAATTTGAACAAACCAATTGCATTGTGATTACTAATATCATTGATGTACTAATGTTCAATATTTTTGAAATTAGGATTCTGATGATGAGCGACCTACCTATCATCTTCTGTTGCACCCCACTGTAATGTCAAATCGAGAGAAGGCTGCAATAAGAGCACAACTTTGAGAGGAAGCATACCAAGAATGGTTGAATGAACCACCTATTCAATTCCCACTATGTCCAGATTCACCAATTAGGAATGACTACAACAATAGTAGTTCTTCACAAGTTGACAATGGAGTCAACAAAATAGAGGTTGTTATGGATGATTATTTACGGGATACAACTGGCATGGAGACAATGTTGTTAGATGCATTCTAGAATGATGAGTGAGGGGATTATGCACATATCATTGATACCTTATTCAAAAGTCTGAAATATGCTTCCACCACCCCTCTCTTTGGACATAACCGGTCAAATTCTACCCAATTGGGGACAACAATGTTATTGTACAACTTGAAAGAAAAGTTTTACATGTCAAACACATGTTTCTCGACAATATTGAGGTAACTGACCATCATTAAGTCCCTTATAATTTGATAAATATTGTCACACAATCAACATTAAAAATGATTGATTTTATGAACTTTAAATGACATTGTACATTTCTATTTTCCACTAACTGCAAGTTATTCAAAGATAAGGCTCTTCCAAGTGATAATGTCTTTCTCGGTAGCTGCGAAGAGGCAAAGAAGATGTTGAAAATATTGGGTGTTGAGTACATATCATATCATGCATGTCCGGATGATTGTATTCTATATAGAGGAGAATATGCAGACAAAGAGATATGTCTGAAATGTGGGCATGCCAGATATCATAAATAAAATAAAAAGGGTAAATCACATGGTTCTCCTCATAAGATATTGAGGCACATGCCTATAATCCCAAGGATTCAAAGGCTCTTTCATTGTAAAGAATTATCTATGTTGCAGGGATGACATGCCTCACACAGAAGTGAGTCGGTATTTATGCGAATCCCAATAGATTCAATAGCCATGAAGCATATAGAGGATACATGGCTTGAAAAATTCAAGGATGAAGTAAGAAGTCTATTAATCAACATAGACATGGATGGCATCAAACCATATTCCCTCCAAAACACCAACTATTATGTTTGGCATGTAGTAGTGATCAATAACAATATCCCCCCATGGTTGTCCATGAAGAATGGACATCTTATGTTGGCTCTTATAGTCCCTAGTAGAATACAAGTGAAGAAGATGGATGTATACTTACAACCATTGGTAGATGAATTGAAGGAATTATGGGAAGGGATACATGTATCGACCCATCGCAACAAAGAGGAGTTTTACGTTGTATGGCATATGTGCTTACAACATACATGATTATCTAGGTTTAGGAGTTTTTTTTGGTAAATTACATGTTTATTGATTTGTTTATATACGTAACAATATTTTTTGGAATATTTAATTCGTTGCAATTGTTCTGATCTTCGACACTAACATGCTATGTATAAATTCCCTAGATGGGGTGACACGCGACATAGAGGAGGTGACACCCGGACTCGCACTCAGCTCTGGTTTAATGGTTGATGGACGCCACCCACACATCCGCATTAACGATGGTGGACGGCCATAGCAGAGGACATGCGACAGAGGTACTCCTCCCTCGAGTGACCATTAACCCCCCCTGCACACACAGATTCATCGCGGATATGGATGGACGGAGGCTTCGACAGTTTGGTTATGCTTTTTCTTTTGAGCCCGAGCAGCGAGGGAAGGCTCCTGGTGCGGCTTTTCCATGGTTATTTACCACCTTCTCTCTGCACTCCGAGAAGATTTTCCAGGACTGGTGGCTTGCCTGCGCCCAACACCCGCAGCCGCTCTCGACTTGGATTTTTTCTAATTCAGCTCTGCATTTGATTGGCATTTGCTTGGGTACAATGGTCAGGAAGAGAGGAAAGCCTCGATGGGGTTCATCTTGGGATGCACACAAAGCACAGAGGCGCCGGGAGGAGGAACTTGAACGTGCTCTGGCTTTGGCATCTTCCATTCTCAGGAAGAAGGCTCAGGTTGAGAGGAGGGCGTTGCTCGACACCATCGCTGAACAGGGAGCTGGCTGCAGCAGGGCAGAGAAGGAGACCGAGACCGTGGATCTGTTTCCAATTTGCATCGTGGAGGAGGACCTGTCGATTGGGGACTTGCCGTGCGACAAGAAGCCAAGCGCCATGGAGACTTTCAACAGGCAGGGCACCAAGTGCATCCCGACTAAGGAAGACGACCTCCCTGGCTGCGTGGTTGAAGAAATCCCATGGACGGGTGACCTGCAAGCTATAGGTGCCGAGAAGATTGTGAACGCAGAGACGGTAGTGGTGCAGAGCAAGCTTGCGGTTGGCATTGGCAAAGCTGTGGAACTGAAGACTGCTCCTCCTAGTGGCTTGGGTGGTGGAACGCATGGTCCTCTCCTTAGTGACGAGAACCTGGCCTTGGTGTTCGAGCTCCGTAGCCACATGTCAGACTTGGAACACAGGGCCCTCCTCATGGGCCAGCACATGGATCTGCTCCTCGATGCATTCTTCGGGGCTCCAGCTCAATGAAAGTGCCCCCTGTGCACGCAGAATTTTGCCATTCCGACGGGGACTTGGCAAACTGGAGGAAGCGACACGTCACCGGGTGCCTAGGTTCTTCTATTTTCCAGGTTTTTTAGTCTTACTGTGTAATTGTTTTAGGTTTATTTGGACCACTGGCATCTGTCCTGGTTTCCTCCGGGCAGGACAGATGTCTCTTTTCTTAATGTATTACTGTATAACTGCTAGTTGCCTCCCACTTATGCTGGTTTCCGGTTACCGACAACATTTTTGATGACTGTTACCATGACTCTGTTTATTTTGTCAAAGTTTTGAGATAATCTAATATAGTAGGTACTACTCCTTTTTTATTTAAAAAAAAAAAACATGCTATGTATAAATTAATAATTTCACAGGTCTTGTAACAAAAGGATATCATGGATGTGAATGTTGTGGACCTTGTTTGAAGGTTAGGTGGTCCAACCACCTACGAAATCCAGTGTACGACTGCCCCAGGGTATTCCTCCCAGAACAACACCCTTACAGAAGAGCAACATCCGCTTTCAATGGTAAACCAGAGAGAACCCAAAGGCCTGCAATAATGGCACTAATAGAATGGCTTAGACCATATGGGAGAGAGAAAGAGAAGGAGATTATATAAATGTTTGATTCAAATGGGGAGCCTATGTGTGATGATCCATAATTCTTTGACACCTATGTTGAGAAATTTCCCATTGGGATGAAAATGAAATCTTTCTTTTATAAGCTCCCATAGGAGCATCTTAAGATTTCCCACTTACTAGATCCCATGCATATATTTAGAAATGTTTCATATTCTTTATGAAGGCACATATCATCAAATGAAAGTGACACATTGGTTGTTAGGAGAGATCTTATTTCTTCAAAAATTAAAAAGAAACATTGGCCAAGAAAAGAAAGTAGAGGAGAGGTTGGTCCCTCTTGGTCTTTCAATCAAGGTGATGTCTCATGGATATTGAAGAAAGCTGATCTTTCTTTGGAAAAGGAAGTTATATTGGGTGTGAAGGTGTCGTCTTTATGTGGGTCTTCACTATGATGTAGCTTCACTGTGGAAGACCATTTGTCGGGGTTAAAATCACATGACCATTTGAACCTTCTAAGAGTATGTATGTCAAAAACATGATTTTATTATTTGTTTTATAAATTCATGCCATGGGATAAAACATAATTAATCTTGCATGTGTTTAATTTTTAGTGTCATTATCCTCTACTCATGCATGGGTGTGTGAACCATGACTTCCCCCAGGACCTATAATGTGCCATATCCAAATTATCTACCTTTGTACGTTGGATCACATCAAAGGAGATTCATATGGATAGCATTCCACGATGGCATCAAGAGATAGCCGAGATCGTTTGTATGTTTGAGAAGGAACTTCCAACGAGTTTCATGGACTTGGAGGTTCATATTCTAATTCACCTAGTAGATGAGGTTGAATTAGTCGAAGTGGTCTCATGTCGTTGTATGTTCTTCTTAGAGAGGTACATGATGAAATTGAAAATATTTGTTCGACAAAGGGAAAAAACTAGAGGGGCCTATGGGAGAGGGGTACATATCATATGCGTCTTTCTATTATGCTAATGAGTACATCAAGAAGATCAACAACACACTAGGTGTAGTGATTTGGGATAGTGAAAGGGATGAATACAAAAGAGAAGGCGAGCTTCTCCAAATGAATGGAAAAAGGCGTTTGATAAAGAGTAAGTGACTTATCGTTCGTCAAATTTATACAAAGTAACTATTCACACTGAACTTCATAATGTATATTTTGATCTGATACGTACCATATGTCGGTTTGATTTCACACACACACACACACACACCAAAAAATTCAGAAAATTGATGCCATGAATAAATTCATTCTTTACGATTCGGAGGCAACACAACTATGGGTCGCATTGTACGAACAAAAGAGGAGGAAATGGGACAGTGACATGAAAGAATTTATACCATTGAATGGGAGAATCATGCCTTATCGTGGTCATTTAA
This sequence comes from Picea engelmannii, assembly GCA_009831015.1. NCBI lineage: Eukaryota > Viridiplantae > Streptophyta > Pinopsida > Pinales > Pinaceae > Picea > Picea engelmannii. Next base: position 197,314 of record ML793565.1, read on the forward strand.
AAGAAACTATGTCAATGATATGCCCCAACAGTTGGGTTGTTGACCAAGTTAGATAGAAATACGGTGCATTCGATCGTTACCCACGTGCTGAAGAGGATGCACTAAACATAGGGATTGGGTGCAACAACTTGGTAAGAATCTCTTTGTGTACAATTTTAACTTCATAATGCTCCTTTGAATTGTAACATCTAAATTTTATATTTTATTGGTCATCTTATTAGACACAAGACACTATGATTTTTTCACCTTTTTACAGGTGCATTTGTTCCCATATATGTGGGCATATGGACATAACTTTCGTACAGAGGATGCTGATGATGGATGCATGACACAAGGTTGTGGAGTGGAAGTCGAGTTTGACCAATCTAGTCGTGCTAGCCACCATGATCAAAAACTAATACAGGGGACATTAGGTTATATTGGAAAGATACAAGAGATCATTCGAGTGGACTCCTCTTCTTTCCAATGTGTTATTTTTAGGTGCAAGTGGTGGGACACCTTTGATCGGAATAATGTAAAGGAAGATCGTGATAGTGGGATGTTATGTATCAACTATAGAAAGATGTGGGATGAAGCTAAGGAGCCTTATGTTTTCCCAAAACACTACAACCAAGTGCTTTTTTACCCAGATGTGTTGGATAGAGATTGGTGGTTTGTATTAAGACACGACCCTAGATCAAAACATATTTTTGAGAAAAACAGTGTTATCATGCCAAGTGAGGAAGATAATGAGGGTGATGACAACAAATAGTGATATATAAATGTTTTATTTCATCATTAATAATGTTGTTGTATATTTTTGTTATCTTTATTTCGCTAATTATATTTTTTTTTATTCATCTTGTGACAAAGGAAATGTTAAGTTAATTATAACAAATCTTTGAACAATTTTAGTTGGTTAACGATGAGTTTGATGCATAACGTGTTTGTCTTTCAAATTATTTGTTATTGCATGGAACGATTGATTGAAATAGAATTTTATATTGTTATTTGAACATATTTATATGTCGTTGCATGTTTAATTATATAAAATTTTAAGAATTATTATCATGATAAAGTCGTAAGAATTATTATCATGTTCAAAAAGGCCTCAAGATGTTACATGTTTGACCCTTTACCAACATGTTATAGAAGCATTGAGACCTAAAAAAGAGCATAGTAACAATGGTGTACTTAGAATTATGATGTGTATAGAAGGTGACAATTATCCATTTATTAACAATCCTCTTACTCTTGGACACACTCAAGCACTTATATAAAGCACTTTTGTTAGTGATATGACTTTGATCCTTATATCGCTTAGGGAAATAATTTTAAGATTTGTAATTCTTTGCTTGAGCATTTGAGTTGTGAATATTTTAAACCATGCATGAGTTAATTAATTAATTTTTTTAATTATATATATATATATGAATGACATATAATATTTTTATAGCTGGCAACATATTTATATATTGAATGGTAATATTTTAATTTACATAGTTTATTATTTATCCTAATAATCTATGTTGATATTAAAAGTAATTATATGGTTGATATTCATGTTTAATAGTACAACCTTTTTGATGATATGTTAACATGATGATTCCAAAATTGAGTTTCATGTATTTTGTAGATTTAAAAGTAAGATATTTAACAAATAATGTGGTTTATAATTTAAAAACTAAATTTCTAACATAATTTTGTTTTTAACTAAAGTGTTTGTTAGTTTACATACTTTTATCATTGCTTTTGGAAATATTTACAAAATTATGCCCCTAATGTTGAGTAAAACTACAATTAATGAAGTAATTTAAAATTTGATAGCAATCAACTTACAAAATAATGACAAAAATAACAATAGGAAGATTAATTTGCATCCATAAAATTTTAGGGCCAATAGAATGCCTATCATTCGAGATCACAACTTTTTATAATAACAATTTTTAGTGTAGAAGAGTCTATTAAAAAAGAGTAATTAGTACAATGGAAAATAACATGTATTCTTATGTAATTTGTTTTTTGAAAAATAATTTAGTTAGAATGAATATATATGAACTATCAATTCAATAGAAAAATGCTTATGGTAAGTTTACAATTATAGTTTCAACCATATTGAACTTTGTAATTTATAAAAATATCTTTGCTTTTTTTATTTAAATTAAGTCTTTATGTTTCATATATAAAATTTTGATATAAGTTCACCAATACATAATCTATGATAAATATCATTTAATAAAAATAAACATCATGATGATAACCATCTAACAAACATAAACATCATCTAAAATACACATTTAAATTCACCAACATCATCTAATTAATTATATATACCTCTAGCACATATAAACATCATTAATTAGCTAGCACACAAATCTAATAATCTCACAGGGCATCATCATTGTGATCACATCTAACAAAACAAAAGCATTGTCTAACATCATCATCACACACATATAACAAACATCATTTAACATAAACATCTATGAAACACATTTAACAAACATATCTAACATGACCTAAAAATGTACACATCAACATCAACATATAAATTAATTAAATATGTAATCATGATCAACAGGAAAAATGCACATCTAATGAACACTGTTATAACATACACATATATCAAGAACATTTAAAAAACATATATAACATGACCTAACAATATACACATCAACATCAACATGAACAAAAAAAATGCACCATATATATATATATATATATATATATATATATATATATATATATATATATATATATATATATATATATCATGAACAAGTCAAATAACTGCTATAACATATTTGGTCTAGCAGATTGGATAATATTCATATCTACAATAGTAGTGGAGGCCTGGTCTGTAGTAGAAGATGATTGATGGTCATGAGGAAGTGGTTGGTCGAATATCTGACTAGAAATAAGCGGTGGAGGAATAGGTCTTGCTTGCTCATCTAGGTGAGGTGAAAGAGGAGGATGAGGAATAGGTCCTGCTTGCTCATCTAGGTGAGGTGAAAGAGGAGGTGGAGGAATACATGATGTCTGCTCATGATCTGGGTGAGGTGAAGGAGGAGGAGGAGGATGTGGAGAAGGATCATGATCACCATTATTAATCGATGGAGTACTGGATGAATGAGCCGTACTGGAAGGGTGGTTGTGTCTATCATCAAGATCCCTCCTCGCTACTAGTATCTTGGTAGCTTCGAAAATATGACACATAAGAGACATCAAATCACGTGGCATCTCCCTCCAAATCTCCAATAGCATAGGATATGACTTGATGTCTCACATCAACACAGGACATACCCCCACCTCAATCAAAAGTGCACAGATTTGGTCGCCCAACTCCAACATGAATCTAGTATCTGGCCTACGACGCATGTCGTCGGGTATCTGCACCCGAGGACCTTGACCCGTAGTGCCTCAGGCATTATCTCCTCATTGTTATATGTTGGGTGAGGAGGCACGTCCCCAATGAAAGTGCCAATATCAGTAAAAGATATAGTACACAATAACAATTACACAGTTTCATTAAAAAATTTAATAAAACAAGTTAAAGACCATGTTATAATTAATTTTATTCTAATTAAGTAAGACAAGAAAATGAAACTAGATTAATTTAAAAAAAAACACTAATATTACCTCTATCATTTGGTGGCTCATCTGGTGTGAAGATAATGTTCATACATCCTTGCCAATCCAAACTCGCGTAAGGACATGACACCATGATGAACATGTGATCCACCTCAATGACTAGTAGACCCAGTGTGTCTGGGGAAATCCTAGCCGAAAAATCCATCTAGCCCCTCTTGGGCATCATCTCCCCCCAAATGTGCATCCACACATGAGTCTTCGGCCTAGCAATATGACGGACAAAATTAGGCCTCGTCTCTAGAAACCTCTCAAAAAATAAGAAAAACAACTTTGAAGGAAAAGGGAAGTTCAACCTCTCACGTATCATACCACGATATTGGTCTAGCACTATACAAAACTGTGGTAAGAAAATGGTATACCATATGATACATCGTGGTCTCTTTACCAACGAATCAACATAATACAAAAGAGGGAAACTAATGCACTTCCCATCACTGGTAAAGTGTGATATGGTCGTCACTAACAATGAGAGGCACCTAACCTCCTCTACACTGAAATAAGTGATCCGTAGCTGTCCACCAGACACCTGAAAATCAGTTGGGAAAATCACATCAGCCCCAATATGTCGCTGAGAGTACATGAGTTGACTCTCTTCTACAACACCTACTAGGATATCTAGGAACTGATGAAAATCATCGCCTCTCCTGGATAGCCCTGTGATAAAGTAAATATCCTCCTCAGTAGGATGGTACCATTGATCTAGACCCACACATAAAACCTATCAATGGACATACCATCAACGTATTAGATAGACCAACAACCTGGAGTGCCCCTTTAGGGATGTAGCCTCCTCATAGTACTTAAGGAGGCCTACATTACTCAAGAGAACATGATTTGCTGCAGTAATAGGGAAAGGGTACAAATCCCTCTCCCTCTCCCTCGCCTCCCATTCTCGTACAACATTGTACAAGTCCACCCTTTGCTCCTACTGCTGTTGCTTCTCTCTCTGCTCACGTCTCTGCATGATTAACATATGAAATACATCAGCCTCAATCATACATAAAACATAAAAAAATATACCAAATGAGAAATTTATTTATAAATACGGAAAAAAACTTCCTTCAAAAAATAAGTAAATTTCATAATCGGTGCGCCTGAAAAATAGTCAAACATCGCTTGCAGTGTGTACATAACTTGTGAGCACCGCCCATAGTGCGCCAGTGTAAACTAATGCACTGCATAAAATTTGTTATATTATTTTATGCAGTGCGTCGTATAATCATAATGCACCGGTGAGGTCAAGTAAATCCACACATCGGTGCATTATGATTATCCTACACACCGTTTAAAATAAAAACAATTTAAAATCCTAACGCACCAAAAAACAATTTTTTTTAAATTAGTTAAGGCAGTGTGTATACATTCATTATATGCATCGATGCATTTACGTAACAGAGACGCACCACCCCACCAATGTTTTAAAATTGACGAGTATAGAACTTTGCAATTTTTTTATCTAATTATTTTGGGCGGTGTGTTCAATTCGTTTGGCTCACACCGCTAGCGGTGCACACTGAGAATTTACAAGGCACACCATGACCAAATGCCATTTTTTTTGGAAGTTCATAGGTAAATAGGAATTCACCGAAGCACAAGCTTTCTAATGCACCACGTAAAATAATACATCTGATTTGCGCGATGCGTCATGTACTGTAATAGACCGATGTGTTAGAGGTACCTCGACACACCACCAAATAGCTATATAATTTTACGTGGTGCATCGATAAACAGACGCACTAATGTGTTCCTATTTACCTATGCACCGCCGAGGAATTTAACATTATGTTGCAGTGCGAACCAAACATCTCAAACGCACCGCGCATAATTTTATTTATTTATTTTAAACAGTGAAAAATTAACTCAATTTTAAAATTTGATCCACCAAAAACTTAAGTTTTAAATAAACAAAGATATTACCTAGACATTTTGTCGTTAGGGAGGCATGGTTACCACGTAGTAAAAAAACCCAAATTTACCCACCGTTTGGAAAAATTCGAAAGCCGCGCACATAACAACAGATGGAAGGAAGGAAAGAAAGGGAAGCACTGACGTTAGGGCGCTTCAGAGAGGAAAAATTTGCACCGGTGCTTTTGAGCTATACTACATTGCAAATGGTAAAATGAATTTTACGACCGATAATTTTTTTTTATTAAACCCTATTTTGGTGCGCTCGATGACTAAACGCACCGGTGCTAACATATTTATGTAGCGCAATGACTAATATTTATTACAATTAACCCAAACACGGTGCACCCTTTTAGAGCACGAATTCGCACTGATGCGTCAGGTTACTATGGAGCGCACTGGCATATATATTTTTTGAAAAAAATCCTACAATGGTGCATAATTTTTTTATTTAACCCTGTCACGGTGCGATCGATTGTCCGATGCATCAGTGCATCCGGTGTTACATAGGGCACCAATTATTTAAAAAAAAAAAAACCCTAACACGGTGCTCCCTTTGGAGCAACGATGCACACCGGTGTGTCAATATACTACGGAGTGCACCGACGTATATTTTTTGAAATAATCCTACAATGATGTGAAAATGTTTTTATTTAACAATGTCACAGTGTGCTCTATTATTAGTGGCACCAGTGCATCTGATTTTAACAAATGCAATGGATTATATTTTTTTTTAAATAATCCTATCACGGTGCGTCCATTTAGAGATCGTGTGCTGACCGGTGCTTCAGTATACCACTGATCTCACCAGAGTATATTTTTTGAAATAATCCTATGATGGTGCATATTTTTTTTTATTTAATCATGTCATGGTGCAATTATTAATGCAACACCCCGGTGAGTTGGAGTGTTATAAACGAACCGATGTGGTTTCTTTTAAATATACACACCGATATACTATAAAAGTTATCAAAATTTTTATTTTCCAATAACATAGATTAAAATTTTTCTAAACTAAGAATGATGTAGACTCAAGGATTTGGTGAACTTCCAACTATATTATAAATGAGCAATGATTATAGTTTAGGATTTTGAGAGACAGTTATGATCATTGACGATGAGATCAATGTTATGATCATTGAAGATGAGATCACACAGGTTATGATCATTGATGACGAGATCATGCATGTTATGATCATTGACGATGAGATCACATAGTTTATGATCATTGATGAAGAGATCACACAAGTTATGATCATTGATGACAAGATGACATAGGTTATGATCATTGATGATCATGCAAGCTGGTTATGATCATTGACTACATGATCACATAAGGTTATAATAATTGACGATCATGATGGTGATATGGGAAGGGAGATCCAGACGGTAGTAGGTATCCACGGAGCAAGATTCCCATCGTGGAAATCATGGTCATAAGAACTCAAATTGTCATCATAATCACACACAGTTGTGAATTAGCAACTAATATAGATTAGAATTTTGCTAAACAACCCGTTAGTTGGGAGTTCACAAAATACTTGAGTCTACAACATGCTTAAGATTATTATAGATTGGAATTTTGAGAAACTACCCATACTTTAGAATCAAGTCTTTACAACTGAAATGCATATACTTTAGACTCAAGTCTTTACAACTAAAATGCATACATAAAAATTCTCAGAAACACCCAAGAAACAAATCCCTCTCCCTTTCCCTTGCCTTCCAATCCCATACAACATTGTACAAGTCAACCCTATCCTCCTGCTACTGCTACTACTCTCTCAGTTAATGTCTCTGCATGATTAAGAATATGGCCGGTATTTTTTTTTAATTTAACCCTTTTACAGTGCGCTAAATAATGAGCCACACATGTGCATCGTTATTTATGTAGCGCACCAGAGTTGAGAAAATGATAAGCATTATCCAATGCTAGGTCCTCATCCTCCAAGCTAAGGCCTAACCCCCCTTCTCAACATCGTCCCATTGGAGAAAGCATCAACTAGACAAAGCCATCCATATTCACCTTGACTTGGAGCTTGGTTTAGCACAATAGTTTTATAGCATTATCCTGACACAAGCTATCTACATGTGATGTTTGGAGAGGGACTAGTCCTTCAAGATTTGCAGTAGATTCCATCCAACAGAGGGCACGTGGATAGATTATGCATTCATGTGATCCTCACAAATGTTCGAGCTGATGGAAGACTTGTTATGGGCCGACATAGGCCACTAGACATGAGAGTTTCATAGAGGAGGTTAGTATCTTGACTATCTCTATGTTCTTCATATATATATATAGTTTTTGTGTATTTTTTTCTATATCTAATTATATGATGTTTGCGATTGCTACACTTAGATAGTAGAGTCTTGATGTTGACAGATGTACCAATGTCAGTTTATGCCACTGATGCAACAATAGCAGTAGCCTACTCATTCAGTGTATCACATACTCAGGTATGCAGTTCCTTTGATAAATTCACTAATGATGGTTGTAACAACCTTAAAATTTGCATATGAATGTCTTTAAGACGAATGAAATTTTTCTCATGAAGCAGTGCTAACTTTCATGCATTCTTTTGAAGTAAGCATATCTTCATGAAATACAATACTACCCACAAGCATTAATCTTCAACAAATAATAAAGACCAAATTACTTAAGGGGGGAATTTTTCCTCCTAGCCATGCACTTGAGGAAATAGCTCCAGGGAAACATTTTTCCTCCTAGCTATGGACACCAGTTTGTGTAGTGCCACCCTCATACTGGACAATGAAACAAAAATGATAATTTGTTGGTTGTGGCTCTTGTTCTTCTCACTTGGCTCATTTTTTAAATATTACAACCAAGAAATAACATATCACACAATTCTTATTACAACAATCCAACTCAACCAACCTATTTTCCTCCTCAACCTTACACAACACAAGGAATGAGATCCCCTTCTATGCTAAATTGTCCCTCAAACTACTCCCCTTCCCTCTAGTGCTCCAATACAAACTAGCTAAAGAATCTCTATTGCTGAGAACCAAGAAATTTCAATTGTAACTTAGTCATTACCAATAAACTCAGTGATAACTTCTACATTCATTCATGGGAGCACAACTACAAAAACATACCTTTAGTAGCATTCACTCTTAGCACCAACATACAAATGATATAATTAATGAATGATTTTCCTCAAAGGTTGAGAGAGTCTCTTCTTAAAGCTTGCATGAACACTAAGCTTACATGGAGAGTACATGCCCTTTCTATAAATCTTGGGAAATAAGACATGGGTCACACATAACATAAAAGGGTGGTAATGCATGGAGTAATAACACTTTCTGACCAATAATAAAATATTATTAATTCATGAATCCTCCTATTCCATTCGTTCATTGCCACCATGGTGTTCTTAGGGAGTTATAACCCCAAGTGCACCTTATTTTTATATGATTTTTTTTAATATTAATTTCATTATAACTAAATGGTAATGAGTTTACCAAACTTACCACATACTTACACATTATGCTCAATGGTCATAAGATCTATTACATACAACATAACGAAGGATACGAAATTCATGTAGGTTCAATTACATAGTCATTTTGATTGTTCTCCCATCCCACATGGATGTGTATTAATGAAGGGTAGCAACCGTTTTTATGACCCTATATGTGGGTTATGGCAAGTTGCCTAATAAAGAAGTATGGTATTAGGGTTCTCCATTTTTTTTTTGTTGGTTTATTCCTTTAGAGTGGAGTTGTTTGGCTCTCTGGATGAAGCATAAGGGAAACCCCCTCCTCCAAAGTAGTGCCTCAAGACTCCTCTAGGTTGTGGCCCTTCTTTGTGGTATTTGGAGGGAGGAGGTTCTAAAGCATGGTTTTCTTTCAAATTGCTTTGTGAGGTGGGAAAACACAACACACTATTAGTGCTAGAATGAATGTTGTGTATTTTGTGAATTGAACAAAGTTAAGAGAGGTGTAATGTGTTGTGCTAAAAATATAGATGAGACACATTAGGGAGTTATGAGACATTTATCTTGTTGGGACCATTGGGAGAGTGATTTTGAGCAGTGAGTAAAGAGACATAATGATATCCAAGACCCATGCGTGAAAGATACAACATGAGATATAGTATAAATTTGTGAATGGTGGCAAGAGGTAGATGGATAAATGGCCATCCATCATAGGAAGTAGTTGGATCTCTCTTCATAGGTCAATAATGTGCAAGACTAGGTTAACATAATGTTGGACTACAATTGTCATTACACCAAAACCCGTAGGTGTTAATCTCCGCCACAATTTCCATATTTAGGATCCATGAGAGAGGGTTAATCCATGTCACGAAGCTCGTGAGAAGTGATGAATCCAATGTCCAATAATCTCCCCCCCAATGCATGTCATAAGAGTTTCAAACTCAAGAATTGTTGCTTTGATACCATTTGTTGGACTGTGATTTCCGTTAGACCAAAATCCACAAGCATTAATCTCCACCACAATTTTCAGAGTTAGGATCCAGGAGAGGGGGTTAACCCATGTCGTGAAACTCGTGAGAAGCACTGAACCCAATGTCCAAGACATAATTTATACCCATTTGGGTATCTCGATGCCTAATGCCTCACCCCATGGAGGCCCTTCTAAATATGTTTAGGACACCACAACAAGTGGTTTTGCTCTAGAATCGACAAGGAATTGAGTTTTCCCTTTCTCTCACGTACTAAAACTGGAAGAAGGTGTGGTAGAAGTTTAGGCTATAGCTACTAAGGATGATGGGGGAAACCTAAAAGATGATGAGAAAGCGCCAAGGTATCGAGACAAAATGAAAAATCATACTATGCCTAGTTATATGTTCTTTTCCTTTATTGTTATTTTATGTTTTGTTGCAGTATGTATTTTGTAACACACCCATGGTGGGGGAGTCAAAATTTTTCTCTTCTTAGGAGAATAAAAACCCCCATTCAAGGTTTCTATCCCATTCTTCTCTTCCAGAGCTTTCCAACCACAGTCTCCATGCTCCAAACCAAGCTCAGAGTTGATAGGTAGCCTTTCCCAAGATCTTTGGGTTCTTCCATCCATCTATACTTGCACATGACTGCGGGCTATGACCAGATTCCAAGACAACAGGCGCCAAGATAACCACCATGCGAATCCTCCAGAGTGGGAAATATCCGAAGTTCACAATCCAACATGTTAGGACCACATATTGCACTTTTTTTGCCCATACTTTTTACCATTATTATACCCTTCATCACTAGTGTTTAGATTCATACTATCACTACATCTGGTCATTCCAAGGTATACAATGTCCTTTCTCATTATTATATGCTTAATCTGTTTTGCATAATACTTTACATTACTTTTGGACCTAACCATTGATTAGAAGTGCATAAGTGTCCATATTTGCAGAATAGTATTCAAGGTCGATGCTGAAACACAGAACTGTCTAAAGTCGCTGTTGAACTGATGTTGAAACACGGAGCTACTACACATCTGAGGACGCATATGCCGAAACACGGAGCATCTACATAGTTCGAGGATGCAGATGCTGAAACAGAGCTGTCACTCAAGTTCAGAAGTGCAGATGCTGAGACACAGAGGAGGCCGCCACGATGCTGAAACACGAGTCCTGACAGTTAGCAGTCAAGGCCGACACAGTCAAGAGCGCATTCACGTGGCTGAACAGGTCGTGAATTGTGATGCTGAAACAACATCACCAGCTATGTGAAGAAGCCGTTACACCAGCCGTAACAACAATGCCTCGTCCAGCTCCTGTATTAGCAGTCAGTTGCGTGAGAATAGGACACCCTATGCTAATTTAGAATGAAGATCCGATTTAGTATAGGATTCATATCTGCCTTGTAATGATTGTATCGATGGGATTTTCCCTTTAAATTCAGGGGAAATCACCATTCGAG
>ML793565.1:208845-221150 GCA_009831015.1 Picea engelmannii
AAACTGGGTTAGAGATCCCTGCTCAGAAAGGAAGGAATCAGATTGCCCTGTTCTCTGTAGACCTCAACCTCATAAGTGTGCTAAACAGAAGTAAGGCTCAAGGCTCCTGCTTAGACAGAAAGGAACTAAGTGCTTTGTTCTCTATTAGATAGATTTTATTGTTTTCTGCATTATTGATTTCATAAAAGAGTGTTAGTACTGAGTCTTTGTTTGAGAGTAAGGGTCCTGTTCTCTGATTACAAGACAGTTGTTCTTACCCATTGCAATGTTATTTTAAATGTAATCCAGGATTCTTAATTTGAACTATAAAGAATTGCAATAGGGAGGTTACTTTCCTGTGATTTAATCCAGAGCTTCAGTTCATTCCAGCAAAAGTATAGATAGAATGATTTTCTTTACTACAACACTAAGTGCTTTTGGAATTGAGCATATATAGTGCGTGGCTATCTTTGAAACAAAAGACTTCCCTGGGTTGATAATTTATGTTTCACTTGGTTGTTTAAAATTAATTAAGCAATTATAGTGACCAACACAACACTGTGTGTCCTCAGATATTTTGACGACCCTGATTGACTTCGGGACTTCGACATTCGGGAGTTTCGAATGCTCCAAAGGATTTTCTCCCCAAATTACTTCATACTCGGCGTTATAGATCGAGCGCCATGCATCCCTCATGATCAACGGTTATGATCTACTTCGAGAATTCGATGTTCGGGAGTTTCAAACACTCCAAACCCTTTTTCCTCCGAATTAATCTATACCCAGAGTTACAGATCAACCACCAAGCATCCCTTGTGATTGACGACTGTGATCTACTTCAAGACTTCAGCGTTCAGGAGTTTCAAACACTCCAAATCCTTTTTCCTCAGAAGTACTCCATACCCAAAGTTACATATCAAACACCATGTGTTTTCCCTGATCAATGATCGATATCTGTCCTTTGCCCCACTTTGGGCGACTTGCATTCAACGCTTCTATCTTTCCTCCTAAGTTCTCAGTACCCGGAGTTACAGATCAAGCACCACATGTTTTATTCCAATGGATGATTCAAATGAACTCTGGTTCTCCGACCTTCGGGAGTTCTTGTTCAACACACTCCCTTTTCTTCCAGCGTAACATTCCTCCAAAATGGTAGATCTTCTGCCACGTGCCCCTTCCAATAGACGATTGGGGTGACTTCGGGACTTCGGCCTTCGAAAATCCTCGTGCTTTCACACTTCGATTCTCCTGGAGTGACTTCTCCTCGGAGTGCAGGATCTGACGAAACCTGTCCCTTTGGCTTGGATGGCTCAGATTTGCTTCAGCTCCTGTCTCTTCGGGAGTTTTACGATGCAAACTCCTCTTTTCTCCTAGATTCGGTTAGCGTCGTGCTGACCACAACCTCAATCTGACAGTCTGGGAGTATTTATGTGAACCCAAAGATCTATGGCTTGTAACTTCCGTTCAAGGGTCCCTTGGGTCCTAGTGTGTGCCACTCCGAGAGGGACACCTAGCAACATCATCACTCGACACATGGCCCCTCACATGAACTCAACATAATACACACGTTCCCTCGATTGAACGGTCATGAGGGATCCTGAAGGATCCTTAGATCCACGGTCCACATTAACTTCGGGACTTCATGGGTTTTGGTGTTACGAAACCTCTCTCCTCCCGAAGTGGTCAATGACGAGATGACTATATTGTAAATCTAACGGTTGGGATAGTCCCCGAGCATACTCAGATCTACAACCCAGATTAACTTCAAAACTTTAGGACTTCGGGTGTTTTGGTGTTACCTATCCTCCATCCTCTCGAAGTGGTCAACGTTGGGCTGATTGTTTCGTAGATCCAACATACGGGATAGTTCCCAGGCATCCTCAGATCTATGACCCAGATCAATTTTGGGACTTCGAAGGAATTCTCCTCCCGTATGATGAATATGCTCGATTCACTGGACCCACGAAGTCTGAAGGGATCTAAGGGTTAACACCCACATTCTTTCTCTAGATCCGACAATCGTGAATAACTTCGGCTTCTCCCAAAATAATCTCATCCATTCGTCTTCCAAATGAAAGGATCTCTCCTTTTGGGACTTAAATCTTGATATCCTACCTGATATTTGTTAGCTCCTTAAGTACTTAGGTATTTTGCGCTAATTCTCCTGAACATAACACTTAGAGAAATCCTCCGCACACCCCTTGCACTCATTTATCAACTCTATAATTAAAGAGGGTTCTCGATCTCTACCCACCTCGCAATGACTCTATACATACATGCACTTCCTCTCCTGAGCTTAATTGACTCCTTCCTTCAAAATGACTGGGAGTTTCAACATGCACACATGAGGCTATTCCCCAAGGTCAACAAATTCACAGTTCATTTATTTTAACTTGAGCCACCACGGGGCTCATGCATTTACGTGTACAAGTCATAGAATTCCTTATTTTCTTAAATATACATTTAGGCAGAATTAGAGGGATACAATATAACCATTGAGAAATCATGCACATCCCTACAAGATTCATAGGATATCCAACTTTAATTCACAGTACCTCTTAAATACACAGGATATGAGAATACTTATCTATTATAGGTTGTAGCCAACTAATTAACTGTGGGTGTTTGTCTTTCCACCCAAACATAGGCTCATAGGCATTCATTCTTAGCACTCTGGCCACCCCCGTGCCAAGCCATGATATCACTAGGGAAGTTATGCCAATTCTCATCGATCCTTTCTCTTTCACATATTTTGCGAGGTTTATCAGATGCTTCGTCAACATCAAGCTCACGAACTTCTACTCAGGTCTTGTTCTCTGCATACTCTCAGAGATCTCCCTCTCTGTCATAGCCTCGACGAGGTTTTTCAGATGCTTTCTCTGCATCGATCTCGTGGCCTTCGACTTGTTCTCTTCTGCTCGAATGTTCCTCGCATTCTCCACTCTTCTCTTCATATCCTCTTGTGTGTCTTGCACACACATCCCTCCTATCTTTTTTCCTCCTGTTAGAAGGAAACCCAGGTTATTTTGGGTCTACCGAACCCTATGGTACTTTGGGTTGACCTTCTACAACTAGACCATGCTTCTATTCATGGGGGTGGTTGAGGGTTCAACTACCGGTCCTTTTCTTATTAACTCTTCTCTTATCATTCTCACATTCTTTCCTCTAGTGATATCATGGCTAGTACTTTCAAGGCTTCAATCCCATAGTCAGTTATTGGCAATTAAACAATAATACATTTACAATTTTCCCATGCCACAACATGGTAATCCTAATTAATGATTAATTACAAGTTGGGGGAAACATGGGTGTTACAATCCCCCCCCTTTAAAAGGAACACCGTCCTAGATGTTCTTTCTCAGTAACACCTGTCATGACTTTCTCATTCAAGCACTTTAGAAGTCTTGACCTTCTTCCTTGGTGAGGTCCTTTTTTCAGACTCTCAATCTTCGTCACCTTCCTTCAATAATTCTTGGACAACAAGCACATTAATCATAGTCTCATGTGAAAACATTTTACTGTTGCATAAAATTTCTAGGAAAATTTCATAATCTAGCACAATATTTATCTGTACAATTTGTGGATTTGTACCCACATGGTTGTCTTGTTATCCATGCTCACTATTTTTCCTTGACATACCTGTTGTGTGCATGATCCCAATCAATAGTTTACAAGAACTATCAAAGTCTCCTCTTCCTTGCGATCACTCACCCTCCAGGCCCAGGTTCAGGCAAGGGTGATCCATCTTGCCTTGCCAAGGTTTTCTCGCACATGAAGAATCCCAGAGACTTTATCGAGCTTTACAGTTGAGGCATCCCTTAGACTTTCTATGCCAAGGCGTCCCTCTGGCTTGTGTTATCTCAACACAACATATTCCAGGTGATCATGGCTTACCATGGGGTTCCCATGGCTCACTAGTGGCCTCCTTCATGATTTTCAGCTGGGTATCCTTCATCCTTCCTTTCTGGATAGATCTTTTCTTCTCACCTATATCATAGGCATACAAAATTAATGAGACATCATCACAATTCTAAATTTCAGAGTTTTATTGCAAATCTGTCACCCACATATTTTCCAATTTCTTCATTTATTTTGAGATATATTTTGCACGAACCCATATTCACAAGAATGGGACTTTCCTCCCCATAACAATTTAGCTCAACAAGAAATCGGTCTTCCTTATGGGCTTACAACATTTCCGTATCCAAGACTCTTTCTTCTTGCAAGTCAACTTTCCTCAGCCAAACAAATTGTTAGTTTTCATGCACACTATATTAGTATACGATGCATACTAACAGTACAAGTCATTTTCATCTATTCAAGGTATATAAAGAAAAAAGGAAATATTATTATTATGTAAGAATCCTACCAACATACTAAATTTTCCAAGTGCAATTCAAATATTAAATGACTTTAATCAATGTGCCAATTTTCATGGCCACATTCATACCCAATGCACCCTCACATTGATCTTCAATATGCCACACTTGGTGACAAACGACCTTCTATGGTGTGTTGGAGTTTAACCAACCTCTTCACCATATGGCTTATTCCTCCTCGTTCACTCTTACAGTAGGACTATGCTTCCTGCTACATGTTAATCACGATTCCAAATTAACACACATGAAACTAAATGTTTCTCTTGAATGCGCCCAAGCATTCTTCCTTCATTAGTAACCAAGGTGCTCACACTCATGGTCACCCAAATTTTCTTTCCCTTAACATCCATACAATGTAAGTAAAATTTTCGAAAGGTCCTCCTTCCTCAATGGAAGGTTCATTGTCTTACTTTCATGAAAAAATGCGCTTCCTTGAAGAAATTCCATGCATTGTGCTAGCTATGAGCACCTTTATTCCCATAGAACTAGTCCTTGTGACCACAGTCTAACGCAGAGTGTTAAACTCTATCTTCCTTTACTGTCCCAGAGGAACTCCGTTTTCTCTCCATGCGATCGAGAGCTGTGACCTCAGATCTATTCTTTTTTAGGTGTTATCCTTTCAGATCCCATGTCCAGGCGCTATGATCCTGGCTAAACCCCTTGTCTGCAAATCGATGGTGTAGATCCGTCTTCCCCTAGATCCAATGACTGTAAGGGATTGCGAAACCTCAACTAGCTCGCGGATTAATTATCCTTTCGATCTCTGTAATGAATACGGCCGTCCGATCTACGATTGGATCCTGAACTGAAAACAACTCTATATTGAATTTAAATTATGGGTACAGGTCTCAACATTAACCCGTGTGCATATGCTATCTCCGCAATGATCGCAGGCTGTCAATCTTATCCCTCGATTGATTTTAACCACACGATTTCCAGATAATAGTAATTCCAACACATAAGTGTTTGACCGAGAATTTAGGTTGACACAGAGCTTCGATGTGCTAAATTCAACCATGGAACCCAATCACAGTATGATTTTTACACAACAATAACGCGTGGGTTCCTTGCAGGTTCTCCCACTGATCGTTCACAAATCGACGGTTCACAGCGATTTCATAATCCTAATATGCTTGCTCTTTATGAGAGAGTTCAATCTCTGCAATTTGAAAAGTGCTTGCTTGACTCTTTTAATCATGGTCATTGATTCTCCGCCCCGACGAGATCAATGACGTTGGTTGATTGCGAGCCATGAACTAGCATGCCCATAAATTTCACCTTCGCGCTCTGCAATGATTCCCAACCATTGATCTTTGTTCACAGATCGATGATTCACAGTGATTGTGGGGCCCAATATGGAAAGTGTTCACCCAAATATGTGTAATCGTGGTTGTTGATATTCCACCCCGATGAGATCAACAACGTTGGTTGATTGAGGTCCGTTCACTAGCACATCCGTTAATTTCACCTTCGCACTCTGCAATGATTCCCAACCATCGATCTTTGTTCACAGATCAAAGGTTCATAGTGATTGCGGGGTCCAATCTGGAAAGTGTTCGCCCGACTCTGTCTAATCGTGGTCATTGATCTTCCACCCCGACGAGATCAATGATGTTGGTTGATTGTGGGCCATGAACTAGCACGTCCTTTAATTTCACCTTCGCGCTCCGCAATGATCCCCGATTGTCGATCTAATCGAACGACTGGTTTTTGATCTGTTAAATCCAGTGGATAGTGAATTCGATTTGACGACTGCGATCGGTATTCCCTCCGATGAGCAGCTCACATTCATCTCCTTTGTCAAGTTCTCTAGTATCCCGATTCGATCAGGGTTTTCTTCCTGAATCATACTTTACTTGGGTATCCGAGGCATACAACTGCCTTTTCTTAACATGGATTCAACCAAGCCTATTCAATCAAACATACTCATTTATTCATTCATTAGTCTTCTATTCATTACATGATTCTTTTAAAATGTAATCCAAGATTATTATTATTATATATATATATATATATATATATATATATATATATATATATATATATAAGCTTGTAGCTCACTAAGTTTCTCATAAGTTATTAAGGTTGTGACTCTGACCTCCTGACAAAGTTTTCACACAGTTCTTCCACAGGGAACTTCCTCAGAATGCAACTTCCTTATTGCACGTCCATCACTATATGTGATGGCCTCAACCTTGAGTTAGCTTTATTTGTTTACCAAATATTCCATAAGGAATATAAACATGCATCTTTGTCATGCACCCAAATTATGTATCCATACATATTTTGGTTTTGTTAACTTACATCCATGATGTACTTAACCATATGCATAATCAAAAGTCTGTGTGTAGCTGCCATGGGTATATTTCACATCCTACATACATATCTATTCTAAAATTAGTCAACTCATGACTGTTCAAACTCATTCTTATGTGATCCTCAAGGCATAATCATTTTTCTCTTATCCCGACACAGACCATCCTTGCTCATTTACTCTTTCATTTATTTATACTCTACTTTCCTGAGGGAATGTAGTGCATTCCCCTTAAGCTATCATTCAAAACATAACTTTCACGACTCTTTAAAAAATGGAGTCAACCATGCGTCTATGGTATTCACTTAATCTTGGCAAGTGCAATTCTTTCCTTACATATCACTCATCAAGGAAGCCATATTGTGCCTTTAGTATACATATATGCTTACATCATACATGTGCATCACTTTCATATTTAATATCATTCATACCTAACTGGTATTACTATCAGGATTCATATCACGAAGCTTCATAATACATTAAATACATGTACTCAAGCATAAACACCCACAAACCTAACCAAACATTCATCACACAAGCTCATTGCTTGCACACTTTCCATGTCATGCATGCACATGGGCATCTCAGACTTCCAGATCCTCCTCCAAGGATATTGCTGCCATCCTTATGACAAGCCTCATAGGGATACTCAACATTGATTTTCCCTCTCAGTTGAGAGCTTGCATTCATTCACACAAAATCCACATGGAAGTTGAATCAGACATAGTCATAACTAGGTTCCCTTTTTATACAATAACAATTAGCAAGAAAACACTCTTTCCTCATCCTCCCTGGAACATTACCCAACTTATAAATACAATTTGGGAAATTATAATCACGCCCAAGGCCAATGCAATAGAATCAACCAATTTAGATTCCAACTATATCTATATGGCTACCATCCACCACTGGATGTCAATCTGACCCATTAGCTTCTAGAAGTGCCCCAACACTTCCTTTACCACATTCAGGATCAACATTTAGTCAACCATTTTATCTTAATTTTAATAATTTAATGTCTAATACCATTTGGACTACTCCCTTAGAGCCCAAATGCAATTTCGAATTATGTTACTTACTAAGTATCCTAGTTCATAAATTCAGAGTATATTTAGGTCAAGATCAGTCTTGACCATTACACCTAGAATTCTTCCTTCTGTTCAGCACAGTTAGGGACAAAGGCCACTCTCCTCCCACAAGAAATCTAGAAGATAAGTTTCCTATCTACCAAGAAAGGGAGGCTGTTGTGATTTATCACTCAATCACTCTATATTTATACAAATCTGTTTATCATCTTGATTAGAAAAACCCAGTCCAACAATTCCTGTATCTAGAAGAAAAATTTGTTTCTGAGTTCACTTTGAAACCCGAGAGCTGTGCATGCTATCCCTTTTCAGGGAATGGTCACCAGACTCATTCCTCTCTTCAGTAGATGTTTTCTAAGCCTCTTAGGAATGCGGTAAGATAAGGTGTTACCCCTTAAAGTCCTCCAAAAATATTTTCATATGACTCGTGCATGAGCCCAAGCAGGCCAAGTGTTGTTTCCATGCTCTGATACGAATTTGTAACACATCCATGATGGGGGCGTCAAAATTTCACTATTCTTAGGAGAATCAAAACCCCCATTTAGGGTTTCTATCCCATTCTTCTCTACCAGAGCTTTCCAACCATGATCTCCATGCTTCGAACCGAGCTCAGAGATGACATGTATCCTCTCCCAAGTTCTTCGGGTTCTTCCATCCATCTATACTCGCATATGACCAGATGCCAAGACAACATGTGCCAAGACAACCACTGCACGAATCCTCCGTAGTGGAAAATCTATGAAGTTCACAATCCGATCATGGATGATTTTAGGGGCTAGATTTCGCTCATGTGCTAATTTTCCATGGTTTTTCCAAAAAAGAGATTTTCTATTTTAAAAATGATTCACCCAATTTCTATAGGATAAAATTATTTTACCTTAAATATCGCCAAAAATTTATAAAAACTATATAAAATCCTTAGAAAATTTAATAGTTTTACAAAAATATCGCCAAACATTTATAGTTGGCATATGAAGGATTAGTAAGATTTGCCAAGGTTTCTACATTTTAAAATAAATTTTCATCCTTAAAATCATCCTTGAATCCAATGCTGCATGTCCTCATATATTTTGACGGCCTTGATTGACTTCGATACTTTGATGTTCGGGAGTTTCAAATGCTCCAAATGATTTTGTCCCCGAAGTACTCCGTACTTAGAGTTATAGATCGAGTGCCACGTGTCCCTCATGATCGACGATTATGATCTACTTCGAGACTTCGACGTTCGGGAGTTTCAAACACTCCAAGCCCTTTTTCCTCTGAAGTACTTCGTACCCGGAGTTATAGATCGTGATTGACGGCTATGATCTACTTGGAGACTTCAATGTTTGGGAGTTTCAAACACTCCAAATCCTTTTTCCTCTGAAGTACTCCGTACCTGGAGTTACAGATAGAACGCCACGTGTTTTCCACAATCAAAGGTTGATATCTATCCTTTGCCCCACTTCGGGATACTTGCAGTCAATGCTTCTCTCTTTCCTTTGAATTGATCAGTACCCGAAGTTACAGATCGAGCGCCACATGTTTTATTCCAATGGACGGTTTAAATGAACTTCGACTCTCTGACCTTTGGGATTTCTTGTTCAACACACTCCCTTTTCTTCTGGAGTAAAATTCCTCCGAAATGGCAGATCTTCTACCACGCCCCCTTTCCAACGAACGATTGGGATGACTTAGGTACTCCGACCTTCAGAAATCCTCGTGCCTTCACACTTCAATTCTCTTGGAGTGACTTCTCTTCGGAGTGCAGGATCTGACAACACCTGTCCCTTTGGCTTGGATGAATCAGATCTAATTCAACTCCTGACTCTTCGGGAGTTTTGCGATGAAAACTCCTCTTTTCTCCTAGATTCGGTCAACGTCGGGCTAACCACAACCTCAATTTGACAGTCTGAGAGTATCTACATGACCCCATATATCTACGACTCATAACTTCCGTTCAAGGGTCCCTTGGGTCCTAGTGTGTGCCACTCTGAGAGGGACACCTAGAAGCGTCGTCACTCGACACATGGCCCCCCACATGAACTCAATTTAATACACACGTCCCCTTGATTGAACGGCTATGAGGGATCCCAAAGGATCCTTAGATCCATGGTCCACATTAACTTCAGGAATTCAGGGGTTTTGGTGTTACCAAACCTCTGTCTCCCGAAGTGGTCAATGCTGAGATGAATATATCATAAATCTAACGGTCGGGATAGTCCTTGGGCATCCTCAGATCTATGATCCAGATTAACTTTGGGACTTTGGGGGTTTTGGTGTTACCAATCCTCCATCCTCCCGAAGTGGTCAATGTCGGGATGACTGTATCGTAGATCCAACGGATGGGATAGTTCATGGGCATCCTTAGATCTACGACCCAGATTATCTTCGAGACTTCAGGACTTTGGGGGAATTCTCCTCCCATAGGAAAAATATGCTCGATTCACTGGACCTGCAAAGTCTGAAGGGTTCTAAGGGTTAACACCCACATTCTTTCTCTAGATACGATGATCGTGAAGAACTTCAGCTTCTCCCGAACTAATCTCATCCATTCGTCTTCCAAATGAAATGATCTATCCTTTAGGGACTTAAATATCTCTATCCTACCTGAGTTTTGTCAGCTATTTAAGTACTTAGGTATTTTGTGCTAATTCTCATGAACTTAACACTTAGAGAAATCCTTCGCGCACCCCTGCACTCATTTATCAACTCTAGAATTAAAGGGGGTTCTCGATATCTACCTACCTCACATAGAATATTTACATACATGCACTATCTCTCCTGAGCTTAACCGACTCCTTCCTTCAGAATGACTAGGAGTGTCGACATGCACACATGAGGCTATGCCCCAAGGTCAACAAATTCACATTTCATTTATTTTAACATGAGCCACCACGGGGCTTAGGTTTTTACGTGTACAAGTCAAAGAATTCCTTATTTTCTTAAATATACATTTAGGCAGAATTAGAGGGATATGGTATAACCATTGAGCAATCAGGCACATCCCTAAAACATTCATAGGATATCCAAATTTAATTCACAGTTATTGCTTAAATACATAGGATATGAGAATACTTTTCTATTACATGTTGTAGCCAACTAACTAACTGTGGGTGTTTGTCCTTCCACCCAACCATAGGCTCAGAGGCATTCATTCTTAGCATTCTGGCCACCCCCGTGCCAAGACATGTTATCACTAGGGAATTTATGCCAATTCTCATCGATCCTTTCTCTTTCACATCTTCTGCGAGGTTTATTAGATGCTTCCTCAGCATCAAGCTCATGACCTTCTGCTCAGGTCCCATTCTCTGCACACTCTCTGAGATCTCCCTCTCTGTCATGGCCTCGATGAGGTTTTTCAGATGTTTTCTCTACATCGAGCTCGTGGCCTTCGACTCGTTCTCTGCTGCTCGAATGTTCCTCGCATTCTCCACTCTTCTCTTCATATCCTCTTTCATGTCTTGCATGCACATCCCTCCTATATTGTTTCCTCCTATCAGAAGGAAACCTGGTTCAATCTGGGTCTACCAGACCCAGTGGTACTTCGGGATAACCTTCCGCAACTAGACCATGCTTCTATTCATGGGGGTGGTTGAGGGTTCAACCACCAGTCCTTTTCTTATTAACTGTTCTCTTATCATTATCACATTCTTTCTGTTATCGCGCAATTTGTATTTTAGGTCAAATGGCTAAAGGATAAAGGTCAAACTGGCAAAACAAGGAACCTTCCCCACCCAATGTCACCTCGATGGGGGGCTCTTTCTATTTAGGGAGGTTAGCCCAGGGGAGACGTCCCCGGTAACCTGGGGTTTGAAGAGGCAAAGAATATAAGGTCAGGAGTTTAAGGTTTTTTCCTCCTCTCAGGTTACCACCAGTATCAGATATTCCGGCTAATCAGCCAATAAAGAAGAGAAGTCCCTGTTGAGAACACCTGCCCAGAACAAGACAATAACAGCACAATATATATATTTGCAGGTTTTAATTCAAAGGGTTATTTTTTATTGACTATTTGATTTTATTTAACAAGCAATATAATAGACAAAATGAGGTCAACGTTTTGTTAAATAGCCTATGCAATATCACCAATTCATCAATGTCTATAATAATGACCAAGCCAACGTTACTTTCAATCAACAATATCTCAATAAATGCTTGACGTCATCATCAATTGCTTTAATTGCTAGTTAGGAAGCTTGTTGCGTCAAGTATGGCGACAACCTAGGTTAGTAGGGTTAGGGCTAGTTAGGGTTTCAAGAATGAAAGTTTTTAAAAGATGATTTTGAACACTACAAGCTCAACGTTGTAAGTCTAACCAGTGCCTTAGGGTAAAATGGAGTCAAAAGTAAGGGCAAAAGATCTCGGGAGGACTTACACTTAGAGACTAGAGAGTAGGGTTCCAAGTTGCTGCAATGGCAGGGCCCTCGAATCAAAACCCTAAGGGAAGGAGGCTCATTCCGGTGTTGCTTAAGCAAGGCCTCATGCTCCTTCCTCTTTCTCTAAACACACTTGGCAAAACGACTAGCTTCAAGGTACAGATCTAAGGGAGAAAAGTGTTGCAGGAGCAAG
>ML793565.1:234765-271203 GCA_009831015.1 Picea engelmannii
GGGAGTTAACTGACTAGTTTTATTTTAGACTTTAACACTAGTTCAATGAGAGTTAAATGACTAGTTCTATTTTAAAATTTCTAATCTTAGACCATTACTACTATGCATGCATTCCTAATTATAGGATGTCATTGCCTATATGAGTGAAGATCACTCACTCATTGATAAGATCATAATATGCATTGATTCTCATTCTTCATCGTGTATCTCTCTTCCTTTTCTTGATAAACTTTGTTTGTGTATGATTTAGCTAGATCTCGTGTGCAGGTTTCCATGAAACACTGACATATAAAACGTATGGAAACGTGATGGACTTTATACAAATTAACTACAATAGTGTAAATTAGTACAATAGGGGCTTATAATTCTTAAATATACCCTTTTGATTTAAGATTTTTATAAGATAGAATATTATCTTTTTTTTTATTATAATTGATTTTATTATAATTGATATCAATAAACATGTAAACGAGAAATTTAAAAGGTTTTTATATGGAATTTTCTTGATAAACAATTAAATTGTAAACTATATGGCTTCACTTAAGGTACTCATAAAGATGACTATAAGGGTGATCTAGGTGGGTATTGGTGGCCACCCACATACCTATTCCACTGAGTCAAAGAACAATGTTCATTTTGACAATTTTTCCTAGTTTTTCGGGTTCTAAACATCTGGTGCCATTTTAAGGCCCTAAACAACGTTTTTTGGGCGTGATACAGTCACACTGTAGGCTTTAGTCACAGTATGACGACAACATGTGTAATTCTTGAGTAGTTCTTTCCAACAGGCTATCATGCGCCTAAAACGAAGATCGTATGCAAAAGGTATGACACCGAGAAGTTGATGTACCAACTTACCCCATTGGGGCCCACCTAACTTTGGGCATTTCATCTCCTAGAGTTAGGTTTTTGGATGTTTAGGGTTTCTCAATTATGCTTTATGTTAAAAAGGCTTTTGGAGCCTCATTGTAACTATCTTCTTGCGAATGAGCGTAGTCGTCACATGCCTTTTCAGAGATAAGCTATCACCATTCGAGCAAGTTTGTTTCAGTCTGCATTTTTACAGTTTCAACATATTCTCTTTATTAATAGAAGTCAAGTTTTACTGTATCTCTATGTATTTCTTTGATATACATATCTATTCCATTTCGTTCGATTTATAAATCCCGATCAAAGAAATATTCATTTTTTTAGTATAATATTTAAACTGAAACCACCTTTTACTTTGAAGTAAGATCTAAAACTACTTTTGATTAGTTAAGAGCTTCACATATAGTAGTTGTCTTCATTACCTATTAACAATTTGAAAATGATAAATTTTGCCACCTTCATAAAACAAATATAATAATAATAATAATAATAATAATAAATATATAATAAACTCTTTAATATTTTTATTAAATATTGAAAATATTACTTGGTTTTATAATAATTTATGTTCTCAACTCACAAAGGAGATTTAGAAGACATATACATGAGATTTTCGAGGATGTATACATTGAAAGAGACTATTAAAAGAATATTTACACGTAGTTTAAAAGATATTATGTTGTTTAAAAATATTAATAAATTATAAATACATTTAAATTTTTATTATTTAAACATTATTTTTTTTTACCTGGAATAGAGGCTTTTTGGGCACAAACAATTTTTTTTTTTTGACAAGAATGGTTATGTTGCATTAAGTGGCATTTTGGCAAGCCAGAATCAGAAAGTTAAAAATCTGAAGAAGGTTGGTGACCTCTAACAGTGCTGCCAACCTTCTTGTGGATGTCTTGGGAGACCAATCCCATCTGCTTCTTGAGCTAATTCGAGAAAATGACAAAAATTGCATACATGAGTAAATTCTCACAAACTGTGAGCATAGCAGAAGACAGAAGCAAAGCATTAAACTAAGGGAGATGAAATTTTCCCCTAAAAGTAGGGATCCAACTTTTTCTGAGAACCTGAGGAAATGTTGGAGGCCGCCTCCTTTTCTCTGCGTGCTTTGTTGGTCTTTCGCCCTCGGGTAAGGGGTGGAGACGGAACTGAATTGTTTTCAGGTTCAGAATTTTCCACAGAGCCACTAGAGGGGACTGAAACATCCAGACCTGCAGAGGTAGTGGGTTCCGGAACTGACGCCCGAGTTTCTCTTGCTACTGCTGAATCTAGGGGGGTGGAATCTGGAAGGCTTTCGTCTGCCGGAGGATCTTCCTTGACTGCTGTTGCTTCTGGATCTAGGGCTTCATCTTCCTTCAACGCATCAAAGATGTTTTTATTTTCTAGAGTTGCCTCTGTTGAATGAGTGGCCTTCGGAGCCTAGGCTAGTGGATCCTTTCGCCTTGGCTGCCTTCGTCGATTAGATACTGGCTGAAAATCATCTTCTTTGACTGGTCCCGGCTCCTCAGAGGCTTTGGGGCATCTTTTTGCGAAATGACCGTAAGTATGGCACCGGAGGCACTTAAAAGGAATCTGCTCGTAGTCCAGCTCTTGGATATGGCACCATTCCCCTAGGGAGAGCTTAATGGCTTCCGAAAGTCCTTTCTCGAGGTTAACCTCAACACAAATACGAGCGCAGGTAAACTGATCCCCTTTCAGCTCCGCCTTGTCCAGGAAACGCCCAAGCTTATTTCCAATGTCCTCCAGAGATCTTATCCCCCAGAGATGCAAGGGAAGATGGGGCAGCCTAACCCAAACAGGGGCTGCTGTGATCTCGGCTCCGGGGTTGAAGTTGGGCGTCCAGGGGGCTAAGAATAGCCCTTTCGACCCCATGAAATAGGGTCCAGATCTGAAAACTAGATCCCGGTCCTCTTTCCTCGAGAAATTGAAGACAAAAAAACCCCTGCCTACTGCGCACAGAGAAACGTTTCCCTGTTTCAGCATCTTCCAACGATCCTCCATCCATGCCTCCACCGTTTTGGGGCTAGACCATAACCCCATAAACTTTCCGATGAGGGCCTTTTCTGCTAGAAAGAGGGCAAGATTGCACGAGTCCTCTGGAGATAGCTCCAGAGAGGGGATCGCCTCCATCTTCTTAACAAACTTAGACGGGAGAGAAGGCTGGGATTTAGGTCCTGCCGAGCGGACTAACGTTTTAAATGCTTCCAAAGGATCTTCTTCCAACTCGGCCATCGGATCTGGGGCCATCGTAGCAGGCCGTCGACCACCAACAAAGTCGCAGAGGTAAGCAAGACCACTGCTCCAAAACGCAGCAACACAAAACGCAGGATGGACGCTCGGAAAGACATCGATCTGCGGCTCTGTGTGCAATGAGAGAAGGGAACCCTGATCGGCTGCTTCAAACGAAGATCCGCGCCCCTGCAAACGTAAACCAGAGTGGAGGCGGCTAGGGTTTAGGCCCTAGCCGCAATGGCAATCCGTCTCGCTTCAGCCTGTTCATTCCGTCCCCACTCCGGGCACAAACAATTTTTATTATTTAAACATTATTTTTTTTTACCTGGAATAGAGGCTTTTTGGGCACAAACAACTCTAGTTAAATCTAATTAAATATTTAAAAGTTATTTTTAAAATAAAATAATTATTAATTTTTTTTCGAATTTCTCTTATTTTATTAAAAAATATTATTTTAATAAATTTCAATAACTTTTTAAATATAAAAATGAGTTTAGTAAATTAAACTTTATATTTTATTTTTAATATTATTTTCATAATTTTTATTTTTTAATATTAAAAATGTTGATTTTAAATTAACTTTTTAAAAATATATTTAATAAGAAATCCAGTTTTTAATATTATTTTCATAAATTTTTATTTTTTAATATTGAAAATGTTGTTTTTAAACTAACTTTTTGAAAATATATTTAATAAGAAATCCAGTAGGACCGTATGTAAATGCTCCACATGACTATCGATGCCCTCACATTAGACGGCGTTAATTATAAATCACTCCATTTATATTCCTTGCACACATCTTTCTACTCTATGAATCACTCCAACATGACATTTTTATCACAATTAAGGTTTTCTACAACATGTTTCACAACAATTAGTATTACTATGCAAGGTACTAGTACAATTTGAGTAGTCTAGATCTATTCAAGAACATGGAAGGTACCACTATGTAAGAGAGAGCATCAGGTTTTATCTTCTAGACTATTCTAGTACCTTCCATTTTAATTTTAAATTTGTTAAGAATTAAAAAATTTTAAAATATAAAAATTAGCGCATTAATATGCATGTAAAGAGAGATGTTCAAAAAGTTTTTCAAAACTTTCATTAAAGATATAACTTCTAAGCCCTCAAAGTTAATAATGAAAAAAACATCATAAAAGTTTGAAAACTTAAACTCTGAAAAAGACAAGACATAAATATGATAAACTAAAATATTATCATTGTTCGATAGTCTAATCCCTTTGTTTAGAAAATAAATAAAGCCAACGAATCTAATCTCTTTGTTTAGAAAATAAACAAAGCCGAGAAAGCTATTTGGCTCTATGTTTGATTAATGATGGCTCTTACAAAATAATAATACTGAATGTAGATAGATGGCGAAAGTTTATGTTTTTTCAAAACTACATTTATAAAATTATAAGACTGTGTTATCACATATAACTGTCAATGGGTCATAATAACACATATAACTGTCAATGGGTCATAGGACGACCAAGTCTGTAGTTTGCACATAACCGTCCAAACATAGCATTCAAAAGCATCCCATTTTGGGTTCGAAATACTGACATGCGAGTAGATTCAATTTTCAGTCGTAGGATCTGAGCAAGAGAAAGACCAGTTGTCAAATCAACAAGATTAAGTCACGATCGTCAGATCTCATCAAAGAGAAATCGACGGTGGGAAGTCATTGTGGGGATCATGATGCAAATTAAAGTTTTGGAAAGTTGTGAGCCCACAATCTCTCAGAATCGTTGATCTTGCTAGATCAACAAATCAACGAGGCATATCGATCCCGCTATGAACGAGCATCTTCGCATTGCGGGGATCATAAAGGAAATTAAAGTAGATGCTAGTTGTGAGCTTGCAATCGCTCGTGGCCATTGATCTTTCAGCAGGGGACACATGTCAGGTGATCTCGTACTCTAGGAGAAAGCAAGCAAAAGTTGAGTGAGTAAAGGACTCCCAAAGGCTCGAAGGCCAAACTCCCGAAGTAAATCTCGAGCGTCCAAATCAAAAGGCGATGCATCATAAGATATCTCACTTCAAGAATTCATCACTTCAGAGGATTGCGCAAACAAGAAGAAGAAAAGGCCCGAAGCTCGAACTCCCAAAGTAAATCTCGATCATCCAAATCAAGAGGACACGTGTCATCAAATCTCACACTTCGGGAATTCGACACTTCGAAGGATTGTAAGAGATATGCATTGAAAAGGTCTGAAGCCCGAACTCCCGAAGTAGTTGTGAGTTGTTGATCTTTGCAGCAGTAAGCAGGGTCCATCCAAGAGCGATGTGTGACAACAAAAGTGGGGCTTTCCCAGATCGTAGATTGCGATCAGATCGACGACTCGCGTGTATTTGACATGTCAAAATTGCATGAGGATTAGTGGCTAGGCAGAATCCCCAGAGTTACAGATCAAGCATCACACGTCCTTCTCCATCAGATGATCATGATTTACTTCGGGACTTTGAGAGTTTCGACTTCCCCATTCCCATTTTCCTCCGAAGTATTTTCTCCCGAAGTCCACAGATCTATGTCGTGTGTCCTCCTTAGATCAAGGGTTGTGGTTCGTTTCCAAGCTTCAACATTCATTTCAAGCCTTCATGTCACTCTGGGCCCGTATTACTCCATGATTTATACAAGATCTACATGCTTTACCCCTCAAGCTCCAAGCGCCGAAGACACTTGGCACTCATCTATTAAAGACATGCAACATCCATCTAGCGCTGACACATGACACTCATTTCAAGCATTTTTGGACATGTCTTCAGCCTATTTTCGAGTGACACATGTCACTGCTTCGTTCGTGACATGTCATCATAGTGACATCAGGCTGCCCCGTTAGTTGTGGGAGATCATCCTTCTGGAGGTGTTCTTGTTGAAGCGCCAAAGGTAGCACCCTCCCTAAAGCACAATTTTTATGGATCCTAAAATTGGTGGGTGGATAAGCTTTAGCGGTGGCGCTAGATTTAGCAGGTGCGTCTAGATCACAGATCGCAACCTGATCAATGACCATGTTTCATTGCAGGGATGTAACATGCTCAAACGATAAAATTCTTGGGCGGTCCCACATTTGAAACCATGGTATAGTGGAAGAGCTATGTGGCAGAGGGTGGTGAATTGCGGGCTCAAAAGCGATGTGAATCCAAACCACTTATGACGGCCCCACAATCACGGGCTTATATAATGACAAATCTGAGAGAAGTGTGTGGCCGCCCCCTAGGCGTTAAGCCTCACCTCGATCCCGAGGGGACACAAATTAAGAAAAGAAGGACTGGTAGTTGATACCTCAGACTCACTCCATAAATAGAAGGCGTGGAGGGTCTGGCCATGGAGACAGAACTGTCAGCCCGAGGTACCACGATGGACAATTTTCTGTGCAGGCCCATGCTGAGTTGATATTGCGTCTGACAGGAGGATACACACATAGTCTGAAAGAGGAAGGCGCAACCGAAAGGATTTGAATGGAATGGCCAGATCACACTCCTGGTAGTTGTGGACTGATCTGAGTATAAATATATCGGTTCAAGATTTTGTTAAGGTCGTCAACTGGTTGAGCCGAGCTCCCTACTGTGTAATTTTGATGCCAAAATTGTTCTCTGGTTATGCATCAAATTTGAGAGTTTCGCATTAATAAAAGTCAACTTGTTTCATCTCTTTGTTTAAACTTTGTTGAAACACTTGGGCATGGAGGATCCAATCAAGGGTTGTGGTTTTATTGTAATGTAAGTTTGATTATAGTATTGATGTGACCAGTTTTAGTTAGCTTCTTTGTTATCTTATCTCCCCTTACGATGAAAGACTTAGGCATGGAGGATCCAATTGAGTAGTTGTAGTTGCATGGTGATGTAGGTTTGGTTATTATGCCGATGTGACATATTTTAGTGTCTAAAATTGAGTTCAAGAGTGCTCTTGAGCCTGAGTTTTTCTTCACCAAGCTACTTGAAGGCCGGATGCTCATAACAGTCTTGTTCACCTCTCTCACCAAGTCTTCCTTCTACTCACACTTAAACTCAAATCACTTACTAAATTTAATGAGGACCTCACTTCCCTCTCCATTGCTTTCCCAGTTTCTGTGATTAAAATTATTTTTGTACCAAGTTTTGTCCATTTGACCTCCACTCATAAAACCAACATCCACCAAAAAATTCTGATGGGTACTGGGCTTATCCTCTTGCAATATGAGGGTGACTCTCAGTGCTAACATTCTTGGCGTCGTTACTGGGGAACAAATTGAAGACATTTCCCTGGGATTGAACGACAAATAAATTTTGATTCTGAAGGTGCATAAGAAATCAATACCTTGAAGATTGCAGCTTGCACCTCGTGACTCCACCATTTCAGTTGTGGCTCCCAAAGGAAGACACACAAGGTCTACTCCACAACTGCCTCTAGAAACACCTAGATATTGTTGGGTATGTGTTATATTCTTTGCATGTGTGTGTGGGCACATCAGATTCGACAACTACGTCTAACGATCCCTCTAGTAGTGCTCTTTTTGTTGTGTGCACCGGGCGCTTGCCTAGGGGGGTCTTAGGGGGGGCAGGTATGCCCCCCTTGGTTACGCTCAGTGTTCGGGCAACGCCCCATTTTTTTTTTTGGGCGGTTTTTTCTATTTTTAGTGGTTTTCTAAATTAATCCCGGGATTAAGGGATTATGGTTTTGGTATCTACGGAATACCTAAAAACATTGTATATATTGTATGGTGAATGGTGAAATTCGATATAATGAATATAAGAAAGGTTTTCCCGATTGAGGGTTTCCAGTATAAAATCTCTGTGTATGAGCCATTGATTAAATTATGTTTTGCTTAAGAATCTATATGCATTGCTTTACTTCACAGGTTTAAAACTTACAGAGATGACCCAAAGAATATTATCAAGAAAGGAAAGCTTTCTCAAGAAGGATTTTAGCTGTTGTTCCAGATTGAAAGATCCCTGGGAAGGATGACATTGCATAGATCCAGTTTTAGATGGTGAACTGAAATTGGACACATTGTTCTGACTGCTCATATTTCACCATGGCGACTCCATTGTTTGAAAATCCATTGGCGACTCCACTGGTTTGAAATGGAGAATATTTTAGCTCAGAGGTAAGCGTTCTGTGATTTTTCAAGGATAGTTGGTTTCCCTAATCCAGAGCCTAGTAGAGATGAATGGGAAAGTATCCTTCCTAATTTTCGAGGATAAGAGTGGGAGGTAACAACTGAACATTTGCTGAATTTTCATGATTTTATTCATCAACTTCATATTGTGCATGAAGATGTTTAGATTAATCTTTTTAGGTATTCATTAGAGGGGATTGCCCGTGATTGGTGTCGATCTCTTCCCATTACAAGCATCATCTCTTTGATAGGTTTTCTGATGTCGAAGAGAAAGTGTATTATGCAATAGATATTTCTCCTGACTATGAAGCTGAGATAAATGATAAGCTAGTTAAAAAAACTAGGGAAGATTCCTCTTTTTTTTTTCCTAGCTTTTCAGAATTGAAGGCAGATTTTGTTTGTTGCTCTTATGAATAAAATGAAAAGCATATTTCTGTTCTTGAAAAATATGTTTTTGGTAGCCTTTCTTATGATGAAGAAGTTGTTTCAAATGATGACCAAAAACATCCCATTTTTTATGAATATCCCAACGAAGATGACGAATAGAAAAGTTTTTTCATGGTTTCTTTGGAACCTCGTAGCACGGTTCCTGTATATGATGATTATGAATCTTATCCTTGGGAGGGCCATGAAGGAGAAAAGGAAGAGCTAAATGTGCAACTTATCTCCTATCCAACACTTGTAAATGAGCAAATATCACCTTGGATTAGCCAACCTGCATCAATCCTTTATTTACTTGTACACTCTGAGAACACCAAACAACAGGTGAGAAATAATGAAGTAAAGGAGGTAATTTCTTACCAGTTTAGCGTGCCTTATTACAAATTTTATGACCCCGTGGAGTTATATATGGACTTGAGTTTTCCAAAAGAATTGGAGACTGCAAACTTATTCATCTTATCATCATTTGGGGGTATTTTCAGTGTTCCAAAACATGTTTTCATTCTGATGTCATAGTTCCCTTACCTTTTGTGGATCATTTGCAGTGAAAAGAAGAATTATATTACCAAACGGTCTGGGTTTCTATGGTGGAAGTTTGCTTTCACCTAGCACATTGTAAAAAGTCAGTTAGTCTACGATTGTACATAAATAAGCTCCTTCTGGAGCATGTGTGTTTGTTTTCTTTTTTGTAAGTAGAGTAGTGTACATGTCATCATGTTTCCTTTAGCAAATGTTTTTTGAGCTTGACTCCACAACCCAACAACTAAGGCACTGGAACTGTGCATTCTTGGTAGCTCACAGGGAGCATGCCATCCCCCATGGAGACAAATGTTATCACATATAGCTGTCAATGGGTCGCAGGACAACCAAGTCCGTGGTCTGCACATAAGCATCCAAACACAACATTCAAAAGCAACCCATTTCGGGTTCGAAAAACTGACAAGCGAGCGTATTCAATTTTCAGCCATAGGATCTAAGCGAGAGAAAAACTAACCGCTAGATCAATAAGATTAAGTCACGACCGTCAGATATCATCGGAGAGAAATCGATGGTGGGAAGTCATTGTGGTGATCATGATGCAAATTAAAGTTTTGGCAAGTTGTGAGCCCACAATTGCTCAAAATCGTTGATCTTTCTAGATCAATAGATCAATGGGGCATATCGATCCTACTATGAATGAGAATCTTTTCATTGTGGGGATCATAAAGGAAATTAAAGTAGCTGCTAGTTGTGAGCCCGCAATTGCTCGTAGCCATTGATCTTTCAACAAGGGACACATGTCAAGTGATTTCATACTCCGGGAGAAAGCAAGTAGAAGTTGAGTGAGAAAAGGACTCCCGAAGGCTTAAATCCTAAATTCCTGAAGTAAATCTCGGGCGTCGAAATCAAGAAGCCATGCGTCACCATATTTCTCACTTCGGGAATTTGACACTTCAGAGGATTGCATGAACAAGTAGAATAAAAGGCTTGAAGCCCTAACTCCCGAAGTAAATCTTGACCGTCCAAATCAAGAGGACACACATCATCAGATCCCACACTTCGGTAATTTGACACTTTGAAGGATTGTAAGAGCTATGCATTGAAAAGGCCCGAAGCCCGAACTCCCGAAGTAGTTGTGAGCCATTGATATTCGCAACAGGAAGCAGGGTCTATCCAAGAGTGGAAATGGAAACAAAAGTGGGTCTTTCCCAGATCGTAGATCATGATCAGATTGATGTTTCACATGCATTCGACATGTCAAAATTGCGTGAGGATTAGTGGCTAGGCAGAAGCCCCAGAGTTGCAGATCAAGCGCCCACGCGTCCTTCTCCATCGGATGATCATGATTTATTTCGGGACTTCAGGAGTTTTTCCTTCGGGAGTTTCAGCTTCCCCATTCCTGTTTTCCTCTGAAGTATTTTCTTCCGAAGTCCATAGATCTATGTTGTGTGTCCTCCTCAGATCAACAATCGCGGTTCGTTTCCATGCTTCAACATTCATTCCAGGATGCC
Organism: Picea engelmannii; assembly: GCA_009831015.1. Classification (NCBI taxonomy): domain Eukaryota; kingdom Viridiplantae; phylum Streptophyta; class Pinopsida; order Pinales; family Pinaceae; genus Picea; species Picea engelmannii. Next base: position 245,411 of record ML793565.1, read on the forward strand.
ATGTCACTTCGGGCCCGTATTACTCCAGGATTTATATAAGATCTACATGCTTTCCCCCCCGAGCTCCAAGCGCCAAAGACACTTGGCACTCCTCTGTTAGAGACATGCAACATCCATCTAGCGCTGACACATGGCACTCATTTCAATCATTTTTGGACATGTCTTCATCCTATTTTTGAGTGACACATGTCACCCCTCCGTCTGTGACATGTCAGCATAGTGACGTCAGGTCACCTCGTCAATTGCGGGAGATCATCCTCCGAGAGGTGTTCTTGTTGAAGCTCTAAAGGTAGCGCCCTCCCTAAAGCACAATTTTTATGGATCCTAAAATTGGTGGGTGGATAAGCTTTAGTGGTGGCGCTAGATTTAGTAGGTGCACCCAGATCGCATATCGCAACCCAATCAACAACCATGTTTCATTGCGGGGACACAAAATGATTGAACGATAAAATTCTTGAGTGGTCCTGCATTTGAAACCATGGTATAGTGGAAGAGCTATGTGGCGGAAGATGGTGAATTACAGGCTCAAAAGCGATGTGAATCCAAACCGCTTATGACGACCCCGCAATCACGTGCTTATATAACGGCAAATCCGAGAGCAACGTGTGGCTGCCCCCTAGGCGTTAAGCCTCACCCCAATCCCGAGGGGAGATCAATTAAGAAAAGAGGGACTGGTAGTTGATACCTCAGACTCACTCCATAAATAGAAGGCATGGAGGGTCTTGTCGTGGAGACAAAACTGTCAGCCTGAGGTAACACAATGGACGATTTTTCGTGTAGGCCCATGCTGAGTTGAGTTTGCTTCTGATAGGAGGATACACACATAGTCTGACAGAGGAAGGCACAGATGAAAGGCTTTTAGCATAATAGCCAGATCACACTCCTAGTAGTTGTAGACTGATTTGAGTATAAATAGATCAATTCAAGATTTTGTTAAGGTCGTCAACTGGTTGAGCCAAACTCCCTACTGTGTAATTTTGATGCCAAAATTGTTCTCTGGTTATGTATCAAATTTGAGACTTTTTCATTAATAGAAGTCAACTTCTTTCATCTCTTTGTTTAAACTGTGTTGAAACACTTGGGCATGGAGGATCCAGTCGAGGGTTGTGATTCTATTGTAATGTAGGTTTGATTACAGTATTGTTGTGACCAATTTTAGTCAGCTTCTTTGTTATCTTATCTCCCCTTACACTGAAAGACTCGGGCATGGAGGATCCAGTCGAGTAGTTGTAGTTGCATGGTGATGTAGGTTTGATTATTATGCCATTGTGACATATTCCAGTGTCTGAAACTTGAGTTCAAGAGTGATCTTGAGCCTTAGTTTTTCTTCACCAAGCTGCTTGAAGGTCGAATGCTCATAGCAGTCTTGTTCACCTCTCTCACTAAGTATTCCTTCTACTCACACTTAAACTCAAATAACTGACTGAAGTTAATGAGGACCTCACTTCCCTGTGCATTGCTTGCCCATTTTATGTGATTAAAATCATTCTTGTACCTAGTTTTGTCCATTTGACTTCCACTCATAAAACCAACATCGACCAATTTTTTTTGATGGGTATTGAGCTTATCCTCTTGCAATCTGAGGATGACTCTCAATGCTAATAGACTGGACATGATTAAGTGAAAGTTTCTGGTTTTTCAAAACTTACTACACTCATTTTTTGTTTTTCAAAACTGTTTACACTCATGTGCATAAAATATTGGCATTACCATTCTTTGTAGTTAAATTTAATCTTTTCACATAACCAAACACTCCACCCTTTTGTACTTTTCATTCTAATTAATCCTTAAGTTGTTTTTTAACTCTTTTTAACATTAAGTGTAAATTTCATCTCATAAAGTGGATTTTTTTAAAGTAAATTTATAGATGACATCATTCATGTTTTTAATTACATCCATATAATGAAAATTTACCATTTTAATTAATCAATTATATTTTTAGTATTAAATTATCCATTTTTAAATTGAAAAAATACATTTTATTTATAAAGGAATAAGTATTAAGTATTTTGGGAATTTGCATGATGTCAAGATTACAGTTGGGATGGGGTTATCCTGTTAAAAAATGCTAGCTATTGGTATTTGAATTTAAAATAAATAAATTGTAACACTTATTTTTGGCTAAAGACAAAGAATTTTCTAGAATTTTAAAACCTTCACGCTATCCTCAAGTCTCATTGATAAATTTGTTGTCCTTGCACATGCAAAACCATAGGTTATGCTTAGATAATTAAAAATGATAAAATGGGAGGAAGATAAGTAACAAGGTAACTTTGATCGTCTCGAGGCGTAAGATTTATGTCACATCAGCGCTACAAGTATACAAACTAGGTAGGGACTAGCTGCTTTGCAGCTATTTCCCTTGTTATTCTCTCTTTGATTCATGGGAATAGGATTATGAATCTTCCATTCATTGGAGTTGGAATAATGTTTGTCGATACTATTAAATAAGAAAATGAAGAATGAAGAGATATGTTGGGTTATTATATGATATGGACGACTTGTTTGTTTGAGTGATTGAGATTTCCATTTCATATTTGTGTTGGTTGTTCTGGTTTCTATTGGAATTATTAAATCCTACTTGTTTTAAGGTTAATGTGGGATTCTTCATTATGTGGTTTGCTAATGTATTGTTTATTGCAATGTAGAATTTATCTTTATGTGAGTTGTTTTCTTATATTCTTTAGGAAGTTGTTAGATCTAGTTGGTTGTATCTTAATTGACTCCTAGATTAGTGTGTGATTGAGATATTTTCTCAACAAATGGATTGTATGAGAAAGATAGACAATCTATCTTAAGTCCAACCTTGATGTATAAATATGCAATATTGTGTGATCATAATATAATACACTTAGAAGAGTTTGTGTGTATGAATATCATGTTTATTCTCTATTTTCTTAATTTGGTATCAGAGTTGGTCTTGGTTTAACTTCCTCATGGAAGGGCCCAAAAAAATGTGAGAGATTTGAGTTCTAATTCTGTATAAATATGTAGGATTAGATTAGGTGTCCTGATAGATGGAAGTGTGTCCAGAGAATGACTAGTAGTTTATTCGTTGCAAATAGGGAATTGATTTAGTGATCTAAAGCAATTGTATCTTCAAACTTATAAGGGATCAAATGGAAGTTCAACTCAACATGGATGGTTTTCTAGTTAGTTCAGAAGATGCAGATGTCAGGAATGATCCCTCATTAGTTGTCGAGACATGCATGTGGATTGCAGTCTTCTAGTGAGGTTACAAGCCATTCATGTGGATTACTATCCATAAATTGACTTCGGGAGATTCATGATTCGAGAGTTCTGGGAGGTGGAATCCGAGAACTCAAGAATTCAATTAAGGAGCTACATCTTTACGAGGGTTACAAGACAACTTGATGGAGTTCATAGTCTACAAGAGTTCAAAATGGTTAGAGATGTTGATGATAACCTTACTTGACAGAGATCAAGACAACTACTCATTAAGGGAGGGTGTTGGAGTTATTGACTCCTACTTTTCTTATTGTTAATGTGAGATTCTTCATAGTTTGATTTTCTAATGTATAGTTTATCTCAGAACAATTTATGTGTATGAACATCATGTCTATTCTCTATTTATAATATTTATATATTTTATTAATAATATATAATAATGTGTTTCAGTTTTTTGAAGATAAATTGTGTATGAAATTTATGAAATGCTTGTAAATCTCATATATAGTTCATCTCCATAAAGCTCACAAGTTGTCACAAGCGAGATTTGAACCTGCAAGGTTTGAACCTGGGTGGAGAGGATATCATTTCTCCTCCCTAACCACCTAAACTAAACTCTCTCTCTCTCTCTCTCTCTACATACATTTCTCCTCCATAACCACCTAAACTTACACACACAACCAACCCAAAGGGTTAGCTTAACCAATTGTTACCAATGTTGTTGGGCATTTGGCCAATTTCTTATAGGTAGCTCAATTTAAATCTCTCCAATAAAACACATTAATTTACATTAACAAATTTATTAAAAATTATATCCATCAATATGAAAAAAAATCCCTTTGATTTTAATATATATATATATATATATATATATATATATATATATATATATATATATATATAATAACAAACACTTAAAAATTTGAAACAAACCTTTACCAAAAATCAATTAACATGACTCATAAGTATAAACATGATTTAATTTATATCTTTATTATACAACGATCGATTCGCAATCAAAGATCATTGACTTTAAATTAACTTTTCTTAATTTTTAAAGTTATGATACAAATTATATATTAAATTGAATTTTAAAATGATTTTGAAATTAAAAAAATGATTATTTAAGATAAATTTTCTTAAATTTTAAAGTTTTGATAATGTTCAACACAAATTATATATTAAAATGAATTTTTGGAAACTTTAAAAATAATTTTGAAATTTTAAAAATGATTATTTCTAATTTTATATTGGTGGAAACCATTCATGTGACTAAATTTCCTTGCCTAGACGTGATATTTGAAAAAACAATTAATTAGAAAAAAAAAATACAAAATTGACACATATTACTTATCTCCATCTATGTGTATGTTTGATAGAGAGCTCTGAATGCTTTGACATAAACATGTTTAATAATCTGAACTACTATCTTATAACATATTTCATGGTATTTAATGTTTAATGCTCTGAACTACTATCTTATAACATATCTCATGGTATTTAATGTTGTTGCTGCCAAATTTACATTTTTTTCCAATTTTGTGAGCTTCCCACGCTCTGGGTGCCATTACTAATTTGGTTTTACCAAAACGAAACTAAGAAAAAATTACAATTTTTTCATCGTTGTCAGGTTCCCAAGCTCTTTGTACCATTACTAATTTGGTTTCACCAAAAAAAGTAAGAAAAGGAAATATTTGTTTGTTTGTTGTTTTTGTTGGAATTTAAAGGTAAATTGAAAATGGAAAGATTTAATTTCCTCTTTGGCCATTCCTCTTATTTAAATTCTTGTATTAGATTTAATCCATTCCTCTTATTAGTCCCCGCCAAAGGCGTAGAGGCGATCAATAATTCGTTGACTTCATATTAGTTTGTCCTTTGACTAAAAATATTTGCATAATATCTATTGTTGGAACTAGGAAAATAAAAAAATTGATTTTTATATAATAAAAAATACCATATATATCATGATCTGATTGGGTAACAGATTGGAGGTCTTATTTCCAGCTTCGTTATTCCCAATGTTTGATATATTAGCATATCCGAAGTTTTTGATCATATACGGTCTTTCTGAGTTTTTATTTTTTTCTTGAAATGTTTGGATATCCAAAGTTTTGAAGATAGAGAGTCAATTTTTTATTAGTTGACTTCATATTAGTTTGTCATTTGAATAAATTTATTTTTTGCATAGCTTCTATTGTTCGAACTATTGTTACTGATTTTTTTTTATTGTTATAAAATAATATAATAACTGTTTTTTCGTACATAAGAGACCTGCCACATTGCATTCTTTCTTAAATGATTACATAGCAGTTCTGACAGAATTAAATGTTTACCTAACATGCCTCATAGCCTTAAATGTTTACTTAACAAGCCCGTTACAATACATTTTCTTCCGTTTTTTTTTTTATATGCAATGTTCTCTGCAGTGAATATGGGCAATATTGTTCTTTAGCGGCATTGCTGGTTCATCGGTTCATGCTTGCATCTTGCTTGTTCACTGATTTCTTATTTGCCTGTTGTTGTTGTTCTTGTTTGCCTGTTGGTCTTGTTACATTTTGCATGCTTGAGATTCTGAAACCGTGATTGGAACTGCCATGTTGTCATTCCCCATTGACAGGTGGGTTTAGGTGCTATGTTTAGCTTTGCTTTCTATTTGTAGTTTGCAGGTGGGAAATGTGACTACTAGGGATGCCTGAGTCAAAATCTTCTTGCAGAACATCTTTGTATGTGAGGAAAAAATATGATTTCCTTTTCCTATGTGTCACTATGGCTATGATGGAGGTAGGTTCTGTTTTGTACATTAGCATTATGTCATTCCCTATTGATGGGTGGGTTTGGGTGCCGTGTTTAGCTTCGCTTGCTATTTGCAATTTGCAGGTGGGAAATTTGACTGCTGGGGATGCCTGAGTTTAAATCCTCTTGCAGAACATCTTTGTATGTGAGGAGAAAATATGATTTCCTTTTCCTATGCGTCACTATGGCTGTGATGGAGGTAGGTTCTGTGTTGAACATTGGCGATCAGAAACGAGACGAAGACAAAATTATAGTCCTGCTTCTCTAGTCGTAGTAATCACATACAAAGATGGACTGCAAGAGGATTTTGATCGCTCATAGTATTGAAAAATACCAGCTGTGAAAACCACACCTTTCTTAATTACTTACACAATGGCATGCTTTTGGATGGTCCTGGAAGCTTTGAATGTTTACTTGACAGGTCTCATAGCCTGAAATATTTGGTTAACAGATGTGTTACAGTACATTTTCCTCTGATTTTTTTGATACAATATTGTGTGCAGTGAATTTATCCAATATTGTTCTTCACCGACATTCCTGGTCGGCTGGTTGGTGTTTGCTTCTTGGTTCGCTGGATGCTGCTTATTGTTGTTTGATTCGACTTTGCAGGGTGGAGGTTCTGCAACTCCAATTGGGCCTTTTGGTGCTTCTTAACTAGGTTGTTATTTGATGCTTTCTATTGTTTGCTTAAACTTTGCAATGTTGGGGTCCTACATTTGTAGTTGGATCTGCTGTTACATGGTTTTACAGTTGGCTCCCCAGAAAATACTATTAAGATAAAATTATATGAAAATTTTTGCAGTGGATGTAAACAACATCTCTTATGGCTTGAACCAGAGTTTGTCGGGATCCAACTATATTTCATAGCTGACGATGTTTTTCCCATAGTTAATGTCTCTCTATGGCTTCATAGTTATGAGACTAAGTGTTGCTGTGTGAGTGATAAAGTTCTTCTCTCCATTTCTTTTTTATCTTGTAAACTTGCTTGTTTTCCCCCTTTTCTCTTACCCTCTATTATGCATTTCTAGTTCTATACTTTGTCACGCTTATGTGATCGTGGGTTCTCGGTGTGGCAAACTGAAAAATCGTCATTGTCATCTATATCTTCACATCACGAGTCCGACCGACCGCCATTCGTTTTCATACTTAGCCAATTTTATGAACGTGGGTTCACGGGTAGGTGCTATCGAACTTTGGTAACCTGTGTTCGGGGTATACATCTTGCACCCAAAATTTCTGTGCTCTACAATTTGACCCTGGACTCCTTGAACTCCGTCTGTCCGACCTGCCTTTCCATACTTAGTCGAGTCTTCAAAGTTTCATGGGTTCACGCACTCCCGAGTTCAGAAAAGTTAAAAGAATTTTTTGCTCCCCTCCATCCCCGATACCTTCTGCCCTTCCCAATGCACATTAATTATGCTTTTACTAGTGACAATCGACTAGACATGTTTGAAAAGATTGGATTTAATAAGAAGAAATCTCAAAGACATCTCCCATTAAAATGCATAAACAAATGAATATTATGGGATCTGATAATTTTTTTTGCGTCCATTTTGAATTTGCAAAAAGTGTTAGCTATTTTAGTTTTTTAAAGGCATCATCATAGTAACAGTGCAATATTGTACTACCACATTGCCATCCATGAACATGTCATCCATAGAGGTCTTGACATCATGTTCCTCTTTAATACTGTGCATATGCTACAGGTTGTCATATTTGTGAATCTGCTTGCATATGGGAATGTTAACTCGTGCTATTGGTGACTATTCAACACACATATTCGAAAATATTGGCATTAATAAGCATAAAGATCGAGGGCATCTTCCATTAAAACGAGTTAAACCAAATTCTATGGAAGATTATACTATCATCCTCCATCGTTTATTTTAAATACTTATTCTCATTTCTCTCTATCATCAAAGAGTTGGGATTTAAGGTGCCTTCGTTGTAATGTTCCTGGTCATGGACATGTGAGACAAATTAGATATGCCATTCAAGCCCAATTGAAAGATGAGGGAATGGTTTTATGTGACGTCATCTTTGAGCGAAAAAAAACTTTGTTAGCAAACATAAACTCAGACAAAAAAAAAAATTCAAGTGTCTTGTGATTGGTGTTGTCCCTGTATTCGATGCTTTGGATGGTTGAAAGGTTTGGATAAATATTTGTGTGTTGATCTTCTTTGTTTTCTCACTGTGTGTTGATGCTCCTTTGTTGAAGTATATAGTTTCTTCCAACAACACAGATTTGGCAAGTGTATCAAATTCTGTAGACCACACAAGAATTTATCTTTCGTCGGAGGAGTCACACATGTCGTGGCTTGCAAAATGGTCTGTAATATTCGGAAATGACGTGAAATATTACTCCATTCATGAATATACTCAGAAGGAAATTATAAATTTGGATCGTCGCGAGTATGAGAAACTGTATGGGTGGTTGAATCGACATCCTAAAATTACAGAAGTTTCTATTTCAAAGTTTGTTGAGCTACTTCTGAGTGTGGTAACATACATGGCAGATGGTCATATTCTTTGTCAAATTTTGTTCACTGTCCTCTGGATGTAGTAATAGACTCCACATACAATCAACTTTCTATCGCCACAACACAATGTTTTTTACTATTCCTATGCATATGATTGCATCTGGGTCGATGAGCTTGCCCCTCTTTGCACTAATATTCTCCTCCTACTTGAAGGTGGGTATATAACTAGGGAACGACGCTCTCAAAAATTTATAATGCCTACATCGACATGTAACTGGGAAAAGTTAATGGGAAGGAATTCTGGATTATGGAATTTGCAACACTTTCTGAGGATTACTTTATACTACCACCTTCTGCAAGAAGGTTCGCGTGTTTAGGTAATGATTTGGTTTCTGAAAATCACCTTTTACTACCACCTTCATGTAATCATTTTATTTCATTCTTTAGAAGAGACCTTAATGTAGTGGTGTATTCTAGAGTTGTTTCCACCTACAATTTTTTATTTTTTAAAATATAGAACAATGTATTTTTTGAACACATGGTTGTTCGAAAAGTTTTAGGCATTGTTTGGGATTCACATCCTTCAAGGATGTTAATTAATCACACAATTAATATTGCTTGTGCCAATGCAATTCAGATGTCATCCACTATTGCAATTGCATTAACAATGCAATGTCAGATAATAAATGTCTGACATGTACCTAATATCAAGGTCATTATCGCACAGGACACCCAACGCCCAAAGATTTATGGACTGAAAGAAACATTGTAGTTGTTGTGACAAAGAAACACTAAAGTCGATATTCTTTGAAGGTCTGACACTCCTGCAGTATAAGTGATTTGATAATGACATCCCTACTTGTTCATCACATTGCCACACTACAATCAATAACATTGTTCCCATTTCCACCACCAATGTCAATGTCCAAAGCCGAAGCTATCTGGAGCCTGGGGTCATCGCCAGTGTGGATGCCTAAAGGTGAAACTACCTGGAGCCTGCGATCAAGACTTCTTTCACTTGACATTAGTATCAATAGTGATCGGAAGTTGATTGTATGTTGAGTCTGTTACTGCATCTAGAGGTCGCTCAACACTCTTTGACATAGAACCTGGCTGTCTGTCAAATATGTTACAACTTTGGCATAAAACATTCTGTAATTTTATGATGTTGATTCAAACACGCATACATTTTCTCACGTTCATGGGTATCCAATTTTATAATTTCCTTCTGAGTGTATCTTGGCATGGAGTAATATTTGGTGTCACTTTCGAACATTCCAAACCATTTTGTGGGCCGCCATGTCTACCACCCCTACGACAAAATATATATTCTGATGTGATCTACAACATTTGATACACTTCCAGATCTGTGCTGCTGGAAGAAGATGTGTTCTTCAACAGAGAAACATTTTGCAGCTGACTTGGAAGTCCCTTCCAATTTACAGTAATAAAACAAAGAAGTTCAACATACAAATCTTTAGGTAGGATTTTCAACCAAACAAATGATTGAATACAGGGAGAATAACAGTCACAACATACTTGATTTGTTTTTTTGTCTCATCTTTTGTTGGCTAACATGATTTGTTTCCCCCAAAGTTGACGTCACATAAAACCACTCCCTCATATTTGAATTGGTCCTGAATTGCATCTCTAAGTTTTCTCAGATGTCAATGATCAGGAACATTACAAGGAAGGCACCTTAAACCCCAAGTTTTTGACAACAGAGAGAAATTAACACTTAGAAAAGTATGGAATGTTGAATAACTAGCCAATGAAGGCATGCCATATCTAGAAGAGACAAGTTATTCAAAAAGATGGGATAGATCTAGTTGACAACACCAATGAAGTACAAGACCCGAAATTGATATTCACCTCGTTGTTTTTTACGAATCAAACATTTGATGGTCAAGTTGAAATCTATAAAAGACCGTCCACAAGCTTCATTATTGTACATATTTTATTTTTTTTGTCGTCGGCAGGCCCAATCACAGTCATTATGGAAAATAATCTCAGCTGTATTTTGTAACCCAATTTATTTGAATATAGAATATTTGAGTTTTTTGTATGGTGTTTTCCAATCTCTGGTGTTGTTTTTTATTTTATTTTGTACTTTTTTTTGTGTGTCTTTAAACATGGACGACAAGATTTTCTTTCTGCTTCCCATCACTTTGATTTAAATAAAGGCCACTCTATTCACTCCTTACATTTTACATGGAATAATAATTTGTCATAGGCCATACTTATGTGGTGCCCACCCTATACTTAAAGAAAGAAATGGGAGGACCCATCCTTCTTTCATTCTTCGGGGTCCTGTAAATAGAATGAATTAATGACTCTATTACAACAAGGCAACTCAAGTGTTGACGTTATGTTCCTATTTAATATTTTGGATATATTGCAACTTCTTCTATTTGATAATATCTGTGCATATAAAAAATGTTGCGTCATATATATATATATATATATATATATTTTTTTTTTTTCTTTCTTTCTATTGCTTATGGGTTTCAACGAAATTTGCGAACCGAACAACATCCTGCAAATTGGAAGATGATTTGCATTTGGACCAGAAATAATATATTAACATATATTAATATGAATACTATTGGAATAAATATAAACAATTTCTCTTTAAATTTTCCCTGTTTTCTCCCCCTCTATTATCCCTTTGTGGTTCTATATTTAGTCACATCTCTATGATCACAACCTCCTGGATTCATGGATTGGTAGATGCTTATATTTATCTATATCCTCACACCATGAGCCCGATCGACCTCGGTCCCTTTCAATACTTAGCCAATTATCTGACCACTGGGTCTCGGGTTTGCGGTATCCAACACTTATGTCCCCTACCCCATCATATACATATTGCACCCAAAGAACTTCCATGATCTGCAACTTATACTTTTACTAGTGAGGACTGACCAGGGATTCAAAAATATTGGCATTAATAGATGAACAGTAGATGTTATTCTATGAGATACTTGGCCCTTTTTCCCTTTTTTTCTTCCTGTCTATTATCACTATCTGGTTATATACTGAGTCACCTTTCTATGATCGCAGGTTCCAAGGTTGACAGGATGACATATCTTCATCTCCATCTATATCCTCACATGACTAATTCGACCGACTGTTTTTCCTTTCCATAATTTGCCAATTTTATGGCCGCGGTTGCTAGGTTGGCCCTTTCGAACTCTTCTACTTCTTGTTCTGTGATATACATCTTGCACTCAAAACTTCCTTGATCTCCAATTCCACCACAAACTCCTTGAACCTGCAAGCTTCACTCTACTAAGGTTCACAAATGTTTCAAAGTATCTATTGTTGCTTTCCATCCCCACTAAATTCACACCCTTTCCAAAATACATTGATTATGGTCTTACTAGTGATAATTGAACACACTGGTACAAAACAATTGGCACCCAGACCTCCACCATATACAAATTGACTGTTGGACTCCGACATCGTCCCCTCTTCCGTGTTACACATTATGCATTCAAATGTTCTGAGTGCTACAATTTGACGTTAGGGGCCTCACGTCTTCTGGGGAGACCTTGTCACCCTATTTTGGATCCTTGCATTGGCGGGTTCACAAAATCTCCAATTCCTAGTCAATATTTCCTGTTCCGACCATCCTCATACTTCTTTCCAAAAATGCAACACCAAAGGTTTAATTCTAAGACGCCATCATGCAAAAACCATAAATATCATCATTAAAAAGAAAAATCCTTGAGGACTAACCATCCCTAGAATTTTTTTCCAGAAACATGTAGAGAAAATCTTGCCACGTAATGGGAAAGCTATTACAAATTTCAATATATTAGTGAAAACAAGTTTGGGCTAGCGTTTCCCTATTCCATACTTGGATACTTTTTCAATTGTAGGTTCTTGGATTGACGACATCAAAATTGTGTTTTGAATCTTCCACGGGTTGCAAATAGTGCCTGGAGTTTCGTGTTATACAATTTGTCTGCTGGAATGCCCTGTCACGAGCTCGACCATTTGTTGTTACTTTCAATACTTAGCACCAAGTTGGTTGTATCTCCATTATGTTTTACATTTACTGTGTATCGAGTCTGGCCTACCGTTTCCCTATTCCATACTTAGACACTTTTTCGATTGCGGGTTCCCAGACTGGTGGGCTCAGGATTGTGTTTCCAATGTTTCGCGACTAGCAAACAGTACCCGGAGTTCTGTGATATACAATTTGTCCGCAGGAATGCACCATCATGGCCTCTTCCGTGTTACACGTTCTGCGGTCAACACTCCCAAGAGATATAATTTGACCCTCGGTCCCTCACCTCTGTTGGTTGTATCTTCTAGCCCTATTTTGAAGCGTCACCAACCGCTTTCGATAATTAGCCATTCCTTAATTGTTGTTCCCTATCCCCGCCACCTTCTTACTTTTCTCTGAATATGAAATTGGATATATTCATCATGCATGAACCTTAAACATGCCATTAATGAGAGAAATGCTCGAGGAGATCTCCCACACTTCTGCCATATACAAATTGACCGCTAGACTCCCATATCATCCCCTCTTCAGTGGTACACATTTTGCACTGAAGTTTTGAGACATACAATTTGACCCTCGGGAAGTCACGTCTCCTGGGGAACCATTGTCACCCTAATTCTAAAGCCCGTCCAACCACTTTCCATACTTGCCCATTTCATGGAATCTCTTTCGCGGTTCCTCAGGTTAGCGGGCTCATGAAATCTCCAATTCTTAGTCACTGTTTACTATGACCGACCAAGGTTTAATGCTAACAGTTCATCATGAAACAACCATACAGACCGTCATTAAAAAGAAAAAGTGTCGACGAGATAGTGAAATTTAAATGAAGCTCGACTCCTTGAATTTAAATTAATTTATCTTTTCTTATTTTCTCTTTTCTTCCCAGAGACATGCATAAAAGATCTTGACATGCAATGGGATATATATTACAAGTTTCAATATATTAGCAAAAATGAATCTTCCCAACTGTTTCTCTATTCCATACTTGAGCCACTTTTTCGATTGTGGGTTCCCAGATAGGCAGGCTCATGTTTTCACTTCCATTGTTCCGTGTCCTGCAAACATTACTCGAACTTTCACTATATACAAATTGCCCTCTGGACTGTCCCATCATGCCCTCTTTCGTGTTATGCATTTTGCACTCAAAAAATTCTGAGACATACAATTTGATCCCTGGGCCCTCAACTCCAACGCTTGTACCTTAGAACCCTATTTTGAAGCTCACCCGACCGCTTTCTATAATTAGACACTCCTTAATTTCTCTTTCCCGTCCCTGCGACCTTCATACTTCTTTCTTAATATGCAATTAGTAACCTTTCATGCTAACAACTCACCATGCATGAACTGTCAACATTGTCATTAATGAGCGAAACACTCGAGGATATCTTCCATTAATATGCATTAAACCAAGATCCACAGAGAGTTATATTATCCCTTCCATCTCAAACGTGGGCCATCACGTTGGCCTGTTCAGGAGATATCCAATCCTTAATTGCTCATTTCTGTATCTGCCATGTTCGCACTTCTATGTATGAAATTACTGGTCTTTAATGCTAACAACGCATCATGAAACAGTCATTGAAATTGTCATTAATGAGAAAACGTATCGAGGATATCTCCCATTCACACGCATTTGGACCAAGATTTGCACAGGGTTGTATTATCCCTTCCAACTCTTCATTTCAGACATCGTCTGGAGCAAACAAACATTCTTGTAAACTTATGGAAGCAACTCGACAACAATTCTGTGGAGACACAATGAATATCTTAGGATGTGAGGACCAAAAATTCCAGTGGTCCAGGGCATACTCTTACTATTCATCTCGTTTCGCATGGAACAAAGTGACTTGGACCTCTGGAATCGCTCATGCAGGATGAGTCCTTGAGGTTTTTGACTGTAAGGAGGTGGTCTCTTTGTGCACTGAAAAAATATATTTCAAGCCAAATAATTATTCCACTTTGCGACCATTCGCCTGTTTCTTTGTCACCTTAGGTCTTTCGCAAGATGTTAAGATTTCCAGAGCCAACATTGACCTTCAGAGGACAAGACTGCAAGCAATTCCTAGAAAAACATGATAACGGGCTAGACCTCTTACCCGAGTTCCTCGAAGACCCAACAACAGTTCCTGAAGATATCACAAAGTTGCAGGTTAGTTCCTTTAGAAATCCATTATGGGAAATTGCTTGGTTGTTTACAAGAATAATGGGACAGGAATGCACGTCAAGCATTTCTCATATAGTTTTTTATATTTTGTACTTCATAGTCAAGGAACAATTCATTTTCGATTGGGGGAAGCTAATTTCCATTGAAATCTATTCCCATTTGTCACAATTCAAAGAATCAAATAAATTTTATATGTCATCCTACTTGATTTTCACAATAGTGCATTGCTGTCCATTTCCAAAACTGTCTCTGTCCAAGAAAATAAACTATGAATTCGACCCAGTAACATTCTGGTACTAGGCCTTGTGGAGGCACAAGGACTCCCATTGTTTTTATGAGGTTTTTAATGACTTTGTCTTAGCTTTCAAATATTTGTTGTTAGGAAAGGATGTTGCCCAGATGTCTGACCAGGCAACCAAGTTTTTGGACAAGAAGGGGACACTTGAACAAAAGGAAAATTACAATGTACTAATGGTATTTGGCTCCAAGGAAAATCCTGATTTCCTTCCATGCCACATTACGGACAAGATGTTTGTTACAGAAATAACAAGGCAATACAACCACTGGTTGCATTTTTTCCATGACAAGATAAAAAAAAAGTTCCTTCCTTTGCCCTGGAAAGTTAGGGACTTTGTGTGCATAAACTTCAACAAGATTGACTAATTCATAGGGAATTTCAAGAAATTGAACCTAACATATGCTGAAAGGATAAAAGGGTTCGACCCTAATGAGATTTTTCAAGAAAATTTACTATCAGTTGGCTTTAGCAGCTCTTTTATCCATAGATGCCTGACCGAAGACATAGACAGTGACGACAACACTCCTTCTTCTCGCAATTGCGACATAGAGACATTGCAAAGCGCATCTGAATTGTACAAACAACGAGGAAAATTATCTGGTGACAAGAGTGTCTAGTCCTTGACTATCACTCCCAAGAGCACAACATCATGGAGCATCACTTCAACGACCCACCCCACTAAGAAATCAAGCCATAAATCTTCAAACGAAGGAGGAGATAAGAACCCTCCTCGCTAAAAAATTGATAGTTCTCACAAGCTTCCCCTGACGAAGAAGAGAAAAAACATTGTAGGGAAGGCAGAAGAACCCGAAATTGAAAGTGAGAACATGCATCTTGAAACTGAAATTGAGCACATGCACAAATTTCAACTGCCGTGGACGCGATGCACCATAGTTCCACAATGGAAATAACTGAGACTGACATTTTTTACGAAGATGAATGCTTCATATTCCAGAGTGCTTTTTTTGAGAACCAATCTAAAAATTTAATCATTGAAAAGAGGGATGTAACAAATAAGAAAGGAAAATCTCATACATAGATTAAATTTAGGAAAATGCGGTCATCCCAAATCTCCAGATTTCACTGCGTAATGGATGATGCTCTTGATGATTCCATTGGAGGAATTGAAAAAGAGAATGCCAGACTGAACATCCGAGTCACGAAATTGGAGGAGGCTTTCATTGATACCCCAGAGTTTTCCATTCCTTTAGCAAAAACCATCCCTGCTACCCCTGCAACCAAGTTAAAAGGATCCTCCAACCTCCTCAAATCGTGTAGAGCCTTTGTAGAGAATAACATAAAGAAAAGAATGCAGCTAATTACTGAAGCTTGGGAAATATCACAAAATGTAGCTTCCTTTCAAAAGAGGGAAAATGATTTGCACAGACATTTGCAGATGAATTAAAAAAATGAAAAACATTTCTATGAACAGATGGTGACCCCTTTTTCCAACCATGCCATCAACAACTCGGATATGAAAAGCAGACAAAAGGATCTCCCCTACCCAAAGTGGATCAAACAATTAAAAGCATGCTGGCAAAAGAAAGTTAAGAACCTGCAGCTCATTGCCGAATCATGTGAACAAGCCATATCAAAAAAAGAAGAATTATTCAGAAACCTAACCCAAATAGACTTAGACGGAAGTACCAACGAGGTTCAAGACCCAAACTTAATCCTCAAATCCTTGTCCTTGACCAAAGAAGCCTTCTATGAACAACTTGATATTTTAAAGGGGTTGTCTTTAGAAACGTTTTACGACATCCTTGAATATGGTGTATATGAGGTCGAGAACTGGCTATTGGACTATTCGACACAAAATGAAGAAATTGAACAGGCTCTGCATATTATTTCTATGGATCTAAGGAGATTAGAAAACGAGCTTTTCGACATAGAAATCTGGGATGAAATCAACGTGGCCCCCATGAGAAGCTACATTGAAGAATGGTTCCAACGAATAATGGACAAGCTCATCGACGAAGGGAAACAACTAGTTGGCACGATTCCAGTGGCAGTCAACGACAAAAAAAAAATGCATCGACTTCATAGTAAGTCTATACTGATCAAATATTGTTTTCTTTATCAATCCAATTATTCTACCTCTTTAAATAGAAATCTCTAACCAAAGACTCATAACTTCCAATTTCTTCTTTTCAGGTCTTCCTCTCTACTGTCGCACACTTCTTCTTTCTATAGTCCTATTTCTTGTACTTATTTCTTTTATGGTCCGCGAGAGCCCCAATCCGAGTCTATATGACAAAAGCATTTAAATTTCCAGAAATATGGAACAGATTATAGAAATATGTAACATACATTATTAACTTTTTATAAACTTCAAAGAAAACTAATTCGGGAATGCAATTTTTTTTTCCTTCAACTATGATGGATGTCAGGAAATTGTGTTTATTATATTTGAATGTTTAATGTGTGTGATTCATGGTCTTTTTTTCCAAAAACCTTTGTTGCAAGGCATTATTAATTTTTGATCAATTTCAAAGAAAACTAATTCGAAAATGCTAAATTTGTTTTCCTTCAACTATGCTGGATGTCAGGAAATTGTGTTTATTATATTTAAATGTTTAATGTGTATGCTTCCTAGTCTTGTTTTCTAGGAACCTTTATTGCAAGTCATTGAGACAAAAATTTTCTAAGTCCCATGTTTGAACCATACACACCCTAGGAAAAAATTGCCTTGTTCACATATTAACCTTGGGGGTCATCTACAAGCCAAATGTCTTGTGGCTGGCCTGTGACACGCTGCCACAAGTCATCCTCTACATGGATACCACATGTACTTCAAGCTGCTTCCCACGTGTCTGTGCTCGGTCCCGTCGTAGCACTGCATTTATTCCCATTCCAACATGGTAGGGACTACGCTACCATTCAACACTTGTTTAAATTCTTGTATTAGATTTAATTAGACTAACTTAGCAACTAAAAAAGAAAATTGGGGAGGAAACCAATTTATTTTCATTTAATTTTCTGCAAGTAGATAACATCTTATTTTTCAAGCAAATTATCTTATTTTTCAAGCGAATTCTCCCAAAATTCTTAAGGAAGCTTACTTCAAGCCAAGAACGCCCCTTTCTTTGTCCTTAAGCCCAAAACATGTACACACAACAATATCACACACTTGTAAATAAACATGGAAAGCATCTAAGTTCTATGTAATAATACACATGCTACAACCATTGCATGCATCTAAGTTCCACCAGATAATTTACATATCCAACAAAATGGTATATGTCATTCTCTTCTTTCTAATGTATTTATCACATTGTTGGAGTGTACAAACTCTGATATTTTAGTAAGTACACTAATCTACACAAAATCATAGTCAAGAAAAATAAATAATCATACAAGAGAAATTTACAATGAATGTTCTTAATCCCTTTGAATGGAATCCATTTTCCTAATAATAAAGTAATTCAAGTAATATGACATATAGGAAATATTCAGATCAACAAACTCTACGAGATAAACAAAATTTCAACGTTATTAATTAACCTAGCTAATACAACATTGACCAGAAGAGTTGGAGTCTGCAAGGTACCTCATCATCTCAAGGAGAGGCTTGTTGTTGATGTCAGGGAAGGAGCACTGACTACTGGAAAGGTGAGTCTGACTATCAAAGGAATCCCTAATAGTTGGTTTATCAGACCCCCATGAAACAAAAAACCCACCAGAAAACCGATTCCTGAAGTCTAAAGAAAAACCATTGAAATAGAAACGGACAGGGGAAATGTTGTTCCACTAGAAATGAGGAAGTATTTTCATCACTGCCTCAAACAAATAATGTTCTCATGATATGTATGGATTTGAAAAATTTCTTACTTTTTTTTTTGTTTGTTAATTTGTGCAGGACCTGCGATTAACCTGTGGCTTGAGAAACCGCGACTCAGGGGCATCTAAGCCGTCAAAATCACCCGGGGATCGCACCCGGCCTGAGCCACACCAACCCTTAACATGGTTGGATTTTTTGTCCCCGCAGGTTTCGAACCGGTGACTTTAACATCACGGAGTGGCTTAACAACACACTCCGTCACCGACTGTCCTACACCTCGGGGACTGAAAAATTTCTTACTTACTATGTTGTATAAATGGTAATTTCTCAAACATATTAATAATTACAATCTTTCTTTGAATAATCATTTAGATTGTTGCAAGAAGTCATGGTACATATATTCACATACAAAGAGAAGAAAAAGCATCAACTCTCCCTGAAAAGGAGGTGATCCAGCCACACCTTCCATTATGGCTACCTTGTTATGAATTCACTCTAGTCACTAGCCCAACCTTCGACATCCCCCTCCTTGCAGTTAAGGTAACGACTTGGGGCATGACCATCTCCCATAGTGTGATAGGCAGTGTGTACAAGGCCCAGGAATGGATTCACCGTCGTATGGCTGACTGACGATTACTAGCGATTCCAGCTTCATGCAGGCGAGATGCAACCTGCAATCCAAACCGAGGCTAGGTTTTTGAGGTTAGCTTACCCTCGCGGGGTCACAACCCTTTGTCCCAGTCATTGTAGCACGTGTGTCGTCCAGGGCATAAGGGGCATGATGACTTGGCGTCATCCTCACCTTCCTCCGGCTTATCACCGATAGTCTGTTCAGGGTTCCAAACTCAATGTTGACAACTAAACACAAGGGTGACACACAAAAAGCAGTGAAGTCATGGTACAAATATTCACATACAAAGAGACAACGAGATTGTATTACATAGGAATGCACCTTGTAATCTCAAGGATCATATTTTTAATTTACAAACATGACATTTATACCCTACATGCTATAATATATGAAGGGGTTAATATCCTTGGTAAAGGAGCAATTCTTGAGGAGAAAGGCATGACTGAGACTATTATATAAAAAAAAAACATGTGTGATAAGGTGTTTTAACATACATTACATTTAAGTTCAAACTTTTTATATGAAAAATTATTTGATTATGTGTAATTTTTTATATGAAAAATTATTTGTTTATGTATATTTTTTTTAATAAAAACTTTTTATATGAAAAATTATTTGATTATGTGTAATGTTTTATATGAAAAATTATTTTCTTATGTGTAAATTTTAATAAATTATTAGAATGGTTCAAATAATTATTGATTTAAGTTTAAATTTATTGAATGTAAAATTATGAATTAGTTGGAATTTATAGACAATATAAATTTATTTTAATTTTTTGTTTTCATTAAATTTATATTTTTATATGAAAAATTGTTTATTTACATATAATGTTATTTTAATAATTATTAAAATAGTTTAAATAATTGTTGATTTCAATTTAAATTTATTGAATATAAAATTATAAATTAGTTGGATTTTATAGAGAGTATTAATTTATTTAAAAAAAATATTATTTTTCATTAAATGTGTATCTGTTCTTTGAATTGCTTGTCTCAAACTTGATTCCAACCAACTCTATAAAGTGAGATGTGTAAGATGGAATTATATAAGTTTTCATTGAGATTGCTTTATGTGTGGTTAATACTTAGATCTATCAAAATATACTTTAACTTTCAAAGCTATGGAGTAGTCACTTTCACCACTTTTGTTTTAAATTTAGGTTATGCATAAGTAATACATTGAGTGTTACATAATTACTTTAAGTTTTTTCTTTTTCTTTGGAGTACATACAACTATTACATAAAAAAAAAAAAAAAAAACATTTCTAAGAGGCAAGTATAAGCAACTTTGTTGTTATTTTCACTTGTTATAAAAGTTTTAAAAGATCACTCTTTAATTTTTTTAATCAGTTATCATATTAGTACTACAACATCATATTTTTTTTTGTTTCATATTGATATCACATTAACATACTTTTTAAAATTTTAACACCTATATAGTATCCCCTAACATGACCTAATTGTACGATTGAATTTTATGTATAATATTAATATTATGGTGTGTACCTCATTGTGTTCAATGTTGATTTTTTGTTTAAAAAAAAATAAATTTAACATTATTACTTACTTCCTTCATTCATTGTGTCATTTATATGGAAAAATTACATTAATTCCTAGTAGGGGTTTGTTACTGGGAAACTAGATCACTATTAATAGAAAATCAATGTATATGCCTATAATAAATTTATCAAAGTCGTGACAAAAAATAGTGGAAAAAGAAACCATAAACTTGACTAACTTTCTATAATTGTCCATACTATCATAAAGACTAAAATAAACTAGACATAAAATCTGAGGGGTTTGATGTCTGTCCTCCACAAACACCTCCACTAGTAGCTTGGTCTCCATGTCTTTTTGTGAGTAGTTCCAGAAGGTTGAGAGTCTTTAGCCATGGCAATGTGGTTTGTTTTAGTACCTTTTGAACCCAAGGATCTCTCATGCTGCTTGGAAGTGCCTATTTTCTCTTCGATCTGTGAAACTAATATTCCAATTTTGAAGACCAATTTGCACATGGCCTTAAGCTTTCCCTCAAAATTTTTGATTGTATGGAGGATTGTCACATCCCATATTATTATTAAATATATAATAAATAATAATAATAAGGAAGTATAATAATTATCCTAAAAGGATAATAATAAGTACTTAAAATAAATATTTGGGTAAAAAAGAGAATGGTAAAATAAGTAATGGAAATTTATGGAGAAAACTTAAAATATAATAAAGAATTAAATAATGGACCCAAGGGATTAAGTTCTTTATCATGGATGGATTCTATATAAGGACGAAAAAGAAGGAGAAAATGACATCTCATTTTGTTTGGGAAATTTGAGGACAAGACTATGAAGAGATGACATAGTAGTGAAAGAGGGATAGAGGGCTCTTAATCGTGATGATTAAGGGGTTGGTTGGGAGGACAGTCGTCCCCCACACTTTGTTTCAGCATGGGGGATCAAGGATTGGAGAGCCACATGTAAGTGGATTCCTTCATCTTTCAGGTAAGTTACTCAACATATGTTCCTTCTTATAAACTCATTAATCATAAGTCATGTGTGTTTAATCTTATCAGAGAATGGTTGCAAATGATGATGCGTATTCATGTATTTAGATTTTTGGTCTTGAAAAGGATTTCCTACTACTCCTCTCTTTTATTTTCCAGGGCCTAGGAAAATAGTGTTTTAACTATCCACTAGGTCTCTACCAACTTAAAGAACTTAGTGGTTTTATTCCTTAAATAAATCAGGTCTCATATCTAAAAGAATCATTTCATCTATACAATAAATGCACTAGGAGTTCGAGGATTATAAAATCATTTCCCTTGGCCTTAATTCTCCCCATTACAGTCTATTACTCAGATAACACTTACAATGAGAATGAAAATGAAAAGGAAGAGAAGTAATAGAAAAAGAATGTTACTTGTTGATAAAAAGTAGTAATACTCCAAGCAAATCTTCAGTTTCAAATGACTTCTTGCCTTTATTTCACTCTCTTTAACTATTGATATGAAAATTTGATCCCTTGAAATGAGAAAAATATCTCTATTATAAAAACTTCTTAACTCACTACTAAATTCTAAATTCATGGTCAAATTTGGATTCGTTATAATTTTTTTAAATTATGTCAACATTCTTTATAACCCATTAAAAGATTTCACTCATTAACTACCCAAAGTAACTCCAAATCTCACATCTCCCGAGCCAAATACAACATTCTTAATAAAAAAATAATGAAAATAATAGAATAATGGGTGTAATTGATGCTCATTTAATTTTATTTGAGCTTCAAAATATGGTTGTAATAACTCTTATAGTGAGAAAAAATAAAACTCAACACCTCCTTTACCTATGCTTATAGGTTATAATATAAACCCAATGTATTTTAAACTTTAAAACCCACTTTAAACTTTAAAACCCACTTTAAACTTTATAATATAAAAATCACTTGATGCATTGCAAAGTGGTAATGGGTTTAGAAATTTTGGTGAGTGGGTAGCATACATAAAAATTATTTTAATATGCCCAAAGGGAGGACCACCACCTGTAAACACATAAGGTTGCATGATTCAAACATGTCTTCTTTGTTTTTATTTTTTAGTCACAGGGTTCATAGAACATAAGTTTTGAATTCTTTAGGTTGTGTTCATAAAAGTAATTTTGGTTCCAAAATGAATAAGGCTATGTGTAGCCTTGGTCTAAAGTTTGAGTCATGTGATTGTTTTAATGACAAGGCATAAACTCTCACAAGTCACACTTGATTTTTTATCATGGCTTTGACTTGTCACACTTCCAAGTTGTATCTAAGATTTCCCTTTGCCATTATCTATTCGCTCAAGTGTCAAGTCAAGTCAAGTTTTTGTGCTTCCAACTCTCTAGGAGAGTTCGCAATGTACTCCAAATACCTTTTTCTCTCATTTATCATCATTGCATTAAATGATCATTTCAAAAGGATTTTATTGTTTTCTGAGCCTACATTTTAACCATTATTTAGGAGTTATGTCATAAGCTCTTTTAACAACCTCTTTGAAGTGTGTAATCCATGTTTGAATTCAGTGCTGCGAACTGGAAAAAGAGGAGGGTCAAATCTTGGATAGCCTGCAGGCACATCTATTCAATTTGGATGAAATGCACATAAAGATCAAGGTTACCAGGTACTCCATGAGTTTTTTCATACCATTTTAAAGGCCGAGAGAAGGGTTTTTTATTTTTTATCATTGGCGTTGCGAATTGGCAGACACTAGTTGTGAACTCATTTCCTGTAGCATCCGCTTCTAAATATTTCATCATAACTCTAAAACGATGATGTGGGTTTTTATAAAAAAATTTGTGGAGCAACATGATAGCCTTGTTGACTTGTTGACCAAAATTCATCCTGACCCAGTTTGGAATTTGAGAGATAAAATTAAAACACCAGTGCACTGCAAATTGGCGTTGCAAACTCTCTTTTTTGCATAGTTTTTGGTTATTCGCCTTGTTTGGAGGTTGCCACTTGTCAAGGAAGGTTCAAATGATTTCTCAGAGATTATTTATATGCTAAAGGATGCCTTCACCTAACATTTAGCACCATTAAAACCTCATGTAGTGACTTGGAAACATATTTATTAATGAATTCCAACAACTTCCTGAAAATTAGCAATTTGTTGGATCCTTGTCTCTTTGACTGTTGTCACCTATCTCCAAGGCCTAGAATCCAATGAAAGAGATGGGTTTCGACCTCCTAAGCATAATTTTTATGCTATTTTCTATTTAATGGGTGAGAGGAATCAAGAGAGGGGTTCAAGTGATTCTAGAGAGGGGAACTTATACTCTTTTTACATCCAACTGTGTAAAGTCTCCATGACTGTATATATCAGATTTAAGACTCTTGGTTAATCAAAGATTAGTCTCTTTTCTTATTACCATATTATTTATTCAATATTTCTTTTATGTGGATTATTGGTGAATGATTCATCTCCATTACTTGTTCAAATGTTGTAGTAAAGGATTTGTTATTATCTACTGGTGCAAGTGCTATCAGAGCTTTATTTCTCATTATTTAGGAGGTTCCTTTTGATGAGAATTTTTGCTATATGTGTTTCAGAATTTCCTGCTGTGATATGATGCATGTATTACATGTTTCTTTAGTCTTCCATATTTCATTTATGATCCAGGGGATCAAATTTTGCTTAAAACTTCAAAGTGCTCGGAATCGCTTCAAATCGAACGGGAGCGTAGGCATCGTCTTTACGAACCCAACACAACTCGTTTGGGTTCAAACGGATGCCGAGAGCGAGAGATATTGCATTCTGTTCAAAATGACAAACATGCAAAAAAAAGGGGTGTTGACTGTACAGTTCGTACTGTCCGTATGGATGCTGACGTGGCAGTCTGTACAACACGTGGCAGGGATGAGTGGTAGACAGTTGGCAGATGTGGATGAATGATATTGCGACACGTGGCAGTTTTTGGTTGGTTGTACAGTGCCATGTGGCCCTGTCATGGGTTGCCACGTGGCACCCTGTTATTGGTTGCTTGTATAAAATTTATTTGGAGTCCACCGGATTTGACTCCGTGACCTCCACCCACATGTATAGCCTTTGCAAAGTCTGTGCTGCCAACGTGCCCCACCGTATTACTTATTATATATATGGTTTAATATAAATTTAAGTTTGAGTTGTTGGGTGGTTGGCGCGAGGGTTCAGGCTAGGGCTTAGCCCCAGCTCCCGGTCACATATATCGTTGCCATGTGACCATATGTTATACCGTATGCGCGTGTGATTTGAATTTGGAATTCGGTTCAAACGGTTATACAAACCAATGCCCGCCACTTGTCACGACCACACTTGCTCTTAAAGTCTTGGCCCTTTTTCTTTAAACGCGCGGTCACATGGGTCACACGACCATAGCCTTGGAGGTTAGGGGCTAGGCGTGCCCATAACCATCCTACAGTTTGCACGGTTTGTGCGGTTGTGCCCGGTGCTGGGTTTTAATGCATAAAAATGCGTGGGGGCTAGGTTGAGGCAACAAGGGTGCATTTTGGCGATCCAGAGACAACAAGTTTGAAGGGGAACTTCCAGGAAGCCTATCTTCTTCAATTTTTGGCCAAACGAGGTGCCGAAAAAGCCCAACTAGGGGTTTTTGGACGTTCTGGAGCCATTGGAGCCATCTATTTGGAATTTTGAGCATTGTAAAGAACATATTTGAGAACTTTGAGAAAATAATACAAAAGATCTATTGGAAGATGGACCAGGAGATGTAGCCCAAGAGAGGGGTGAACTCCTTTATCATTTGTTGTGTTATGTGTTTTCTGTTCACTGTTTATTGTTGTTGTTTATATGCATCTTGAATGAGTAATTTATATAAAATTTGTGTTGCAAAGTTGATCCATTTGCATTTTAACACATAAAATAAATCTTGCAAATAATTTCAAGAATACAAGTCTTCTTCATTTTTAGATCAAGTTGGTAT